>JAQIXA010002163.1:0-19326 GCA_034699045.1 Nanhermannia cf. coronata Gr-Ori-00579 | reverse complement strand
AAATGGGAAAAATCAAAAATGAGGTTTAAGTGACTTTAGGGGTAATCGATGATGGAGATTCCGAATTTAATATCCGTGTGACACGGGACTTGACCTTTGACTTAGAAAATTGACCTTTGAAACCGAAAAATGAGATTTTTAACGCTTTGCTCGCACAATTTATAATCAACTTCTAGTGAGTTGATTAAAGCCTAGTTGTATTTAATCTCAATTTAAAATTCTGAAAACCTAAGTATATTTAGAAAAACTTAAGCTACTTACTATTCAGCTTTGCTTGCAATTTGTCCGTTTGTCTGCCTGTCTGTCCAGAGGATAACTCGAAAACTACTGGACCGATCTTAACCAAACTTGGCATGAAAGACCCCACATTGAGTCTCGGTGTGCCATTTCGACAAAAAACCAAGGTGGCCCCACCCCTTTCGGTGCTTCCGGTACCCCTTAAAGGGTCCGCAAAATATTTTTATTTGATAAAAATAACATTTCAATGCTTTGCTCGCACAAAGCATAGTGTAAAAGTATGGTCAAGATCGGTTCAGAATTACGACCAATCTTTAAGGCTGTGACTTTTTACCAATTAAGAATCTAAATAAGCCAAGTTTAATCTCAATTTTCAATGACTTTAAAAAGGATTCTATAAATTCTTTCACAGCTTATAAATTACTTTGATATTTTACAATTTGTTGTTCATTACTAGTTACTAAGACTCAAATTCAATGATAAGCAAGACAAATGGGTGAATTATTTTTTAATTTAAAATGTGCATGATGATGCTGATGAAATCTTACATTACATTGTACATTATTGTAAAGGTTCTATTTAATTTTCTTGGAGAAATCCCACAATCCAATTAGGCCGAAAAACCCAAGGTTTTCTTCTCTCAATCTCAATTCAGTTGTGTATTCTTATGTAAAATGAGAAATATCAGTAATAGGAGTGGCTAAATGTACTAATGCAAAATGCACAAAATTCTTCATTAAATAAAGAGCAGAGGTAAAGTTACATAGTTTTGTTTTAAAAACCACGATTTCTCTGGAAAATTATGCAAAAACCTACACACTTTTTTGCACAAAAAAGTATAAATAAGGTTGAAAATGCATACTGATACTGAATACTGATACTACAGAATAGTAAGTAACAAACAGAAGAAAGTTTAAAAAGATAAAGGCTGAGTAAGTAGAGGATTTTATCATCGTAAATCTCTTGGGAAATTTGTCTTACTTTGAAATCTGTAGATCTATTTCCTCAAGTGAAAGCCTACTTATTACATATACATAACTAACTATAATACCTAATACCTACATATCCTTACTTGCTTACTTATACATATGTAGACTGTAGACAGTATTAGTATGAGAAATATAAAAAAATAAAAAGGGAGATTTTTGGACAGGAAACAAATAGAAGAAACTAGCAAATAAGTTGAATAATAGGAAAATGAGATTTGTGAATCTAGCCATAAATATAAAGCTGGATCAAGATTCTGGTTCTGGATTGAATTGGTCTTAAGAAATTGCGAATTACTTTTTACTATTAGTATCAGTTTTATTACTATTCTTTTAAAGGACTATAAGAATAAGATCAAAACAACAAAGGATTAGTGAACTGACTAACATTAACATTTTTTAGCCAATATTAGAGCTAGTTTATTAAATCCAAGTTTTGAGAAAAATTTGGGATCATATTTAAGATATCAAAATTCGAAAGCGATTTTAGATTGATTTTTTTTGCAGATTGTAAAGTACGAGTATAAATTGTACAGTATAAATTTCTCAAGTTCTAAAATGATTAATCTTAAATACTCATTCTTGGAGAAAGTTGAGTATAAAAATAGGTAAAAGTTACATCTAGGATCTAATTAACTACTCTTTAGTTAATTATTAACTGTTGAAGACATTACAAATTTCCCGTCTCAAACAGATGTCAAATTCGGAATATCCGTATCGATTACCTTTATAGCTACTTAAATCTCATTTTTAATTTTATCCCATTTGAATAACATGCCTGTCCTTCTAACCTCAAGGGTAATGGCTACTTAAAAATTTTGTTCAAATGGCTAACTAGACCCTATAAGGGTCCTTCATGCTAATTTTGGATAATATCCGTCCAATAGTATTTGAGTAATCTACTGGACAAAAGAACAGACGGACTGGGACAAATAAAGTAAAAAGCAAAGTTAAATTAATAAGTGCTCTCTTCGCTCGATCAGAATAATAACGGATTACTTCGATGTTATTACAATTTGAATCATTTATTTCTTTCCTGTGTTAACAGATTTTTACAAATAATTTTGAAAAATACTGACATACTTTTGATTGCTTTTGAAAGCTAAGAATTTAATATTTGGAAAAAAATCTGATTCCAACTTCTATCCCATACTTCATAGCCCAATTTACTCAAATGAAGTTTATCGGACATGAATAATTCCTGTTTTATTTCGCCCATATTATTTGCAAGCTCCCAGAAAAAATCAGCCATAAACACATACTCATTGTCAACCTAAAAAAATAAATACAGTTAAATGCCAATTTTGTTTTAGTTAGATTTTAGAAATCAACCATGTCTTGAATCAATTTATTAATATTTAGGATTTTTTCAAATGTTTCGATAGTTGGCTGACGATCACCTCTATGGATTAAAAATTTTAAACAGTTTAAAACTGAAAATCATTTAAAATAAAATAGAAATAGCCTAAGGTTTGTACATGTAATTATACCTCGGGAGCATTCCAACTATAAGAATTTTTGTTCTCGGTAATTTTTGTCTGAAATTGAATACATTTGCTTGAATTCCTTTAACAATCTCGTAATTATCCGGATTATTAATGTTATTTGAACCAATGTATTGGACGATCATTTTGGGTTCAATATTCTCGATTTCACCTAAAAATATTTAAAAAATGTGAAAAATGTGAATGTGAATTTGGGCTACTCACCAAATGTGAGTAGCCCAAATGTGAATTTTTGGAGAATTAGTTTTTTAAGCTAGATAATATGGATAATTGACCATTTAA
This sequence comes from Nanhermannia cf. coronata Gr-Ori-00579, assembly GCA_034699045.1. NCBI lineage: Eukaryota > Metazoa > Arthropoda > Arachnida > Sarcoptiformes > Nanhermanniidae > Nanhermannia > Nanhermannia cf. coronata Gr-Ori-00579. The sequence continues at coordinate 16,316 of JAQIXA010002163.1, read as the reverse complement.
AATACGCCAAAGTTGATGTTGTGTCTATTTAAAATAAAATTTGAATTTTGAACTGTAATATAATATAAAATAACAAATTTACCTGATCCCCACCAATTCCATAGTTAACAGAGCCCAGAGGTGCATATTTTGAACCCCACAGTTCTTGAGACGACCAGATTTCGACACTTGAGGAGCCTATAAACAGGATCTTGATTTTATCACCATTTATTTGTGTATTTTGAACAAAGTCCATGTGCCTCTGAACCCACCAGTCTTCCGTCCTTGTCACTGGAAGCCAAGGTACTTGGCCATGACCTTAAATGTAGTTCTGTTTAGATATAATAGGCAAGATCAGTCTAGTTATTTTATGTCACTTACTTCCAGCAATAAAAACTAGAATATAATTTAGATATAGAAATTTGACCATTTTAGCTGAATCCTGAAATTTAATTGACAATTTTTATTTCACGATAATCTAATATGTACCCTACTTATATCTACCTGTAATTTTTATACGAGTATAACAACCATTAAATTGCCATTTTTTATAGGTACAGCATACCCTACATATTATATAATCGCGTATGTTTTATAATCAATCAGAATATGGGTATGTGATCATTGATCATTATATCATCATGATTCATTAGTATTTAGTACCTACTAATAATGACTATCAATTTTTTATAAAAAAAGCGTTTCAAAGCATAATTTGAAAAAATTATTTAAAAAAATATTACTAATATATTTTGAAACGCCTTGTTAAGTAATGTAGGTAATAATTTAGGATTCCGATTCCATTCAATATATTAATTGATTATTGATACAAAGGATTTGAATTTCGAAATTATTTAAATTGTTTGGTCTGATGAACATTATAGGTAGGTACAGATACATTATATTTTGATTTCTATTACCATACTTTTTTGTAGCACTCACAGTAGTCAACTTTAACCTTCAAAAAGTAAGACAGGTAAGATATATATAATATTTATATGCAATTTTTAGACCTTTCTCAACAGGAAAAGGTAAAAAGTAGTACTTACCCTACTAAAATACTAATAGTATTTCTTGTCATAATCAAGTTTATAAAATGCGTGCTAATTTGATTGATTACTTTCTCGTTATTTATATGAGACTTGAGACTGACGATAAGATTGATTCTGAAACTATACTTATAAATTATCCTTTCAAAAAATACTACCTATATAATTAGTTTTCTTGATATTGGCATGCTGTGATTTAAATTGAGTTTTTCATGAAATATCCGGTATACTTATAGGTATACTTATAATCTATTATGATCACATATATTATCTAGAATATTTCATATACCCTATATCATAAGTGCCAATATACTGTATATAGGAATTTTATGAAAAATTCTTGTAAACCACAACTAAAGCGGATCAAAAGTACAAAGTATCTAAGGCTAAAAAAATATTTGCAATATTTATTTTGCCAAAAAAAGGGCAAAGAGTTTTTGAGATTTTGGATTATTTTCATAGTATAAGTAGGCGGGTATGTACAACTTAGGTAATATTGGTAGACAGGATTTTTAAAATCTTTTGTAAACAGCTTATGAATATTGCTATTATTATTTTTATAACTTTTTCTCTCAGGATCTTTGTTAAAATAACTTTTTTTAGAGCAAAGCAAACAAAGAAAGCCTTTTAAATATCATTAGAAATTCAGAATTTGAAATCCAAAAATGGAAAAAAACCTCCGGCTTTTCTAAACTCTTAAAACCTATGCTATGTAATAAATATTATTCTGCAGTATGGCAATTTTAGTATTCTTTTACAGTATAAGTAGTTTAAAGCTTGAATAAAATTATGAATGACAGACCCTATAATAATAAATAAAAGTAAAAAAAAAAAGCTCTGGAAAGGTCTTGAAGCTATAATACCTTTAACTATACAGTATATACTAGGTACTACTTTTATTATATGAGCAAGTAAAATCAGCATGTATGAATCTTATTAAAATTAAGAGAAATTTCCAGCCCTTTCCATGCTCAAAGGATCCTTGAATTTCGAGATCAAGAGAAATCTTAAGAAAAACCGATTTTAAATCCTATTTAGACTTTATTCTAATGGTAATGAGTAGAAATGTAGCCTATAATGGCTAAAATTCATGTTTATAGTAATACATATATTAGGTTTAGAAGGTATAGTTTTTATAGAAATTTTTCCAATTTATTATTATTTCTTTCATCTGTTTTGAGCATTTTGAGGCCTATCAGAATGCATTGGATAATTACCAATGTTCAAAAATTTGCATATTGTTATCATGATTTAGCATTTATAAGAACCCCAAATTAAATCTATATTAGCAAATAACCTAATAAGGTCCAAGTCAATCCTAAAAATAATTTTATATTTGAGATACTATTCACAAAAACAAAAAATTTGAAAAATTTAAAGTTTGAGCCAATATAGGTAATACATAGCCAATATAGGTAAGAAGTACTATATGTACAGGAATACAGGAATTTTGATATTACTTCCTAGTAAATTAGTTAAAACAGAACTTTAAAATATTATTTGAAATTTTGAATACCCTACTTATTCAAGTGGTAGGGTACTTTTCCATCTATAGTAGGACAGGGTACATTCTTTGGGAAAAAAATGTAAAGAATTTCTTTTCAAATAAATATTACTTTCACCTTGTAACTTAAACTTCAAAGAATTTTTCGTGCCTTGAATACTTTAGAGGTTGACCCAACCGAGCAATTTTTTATATCGGATCGCATGCTTGATTTACAGGATCTTTGCAAAATGAATCCCTATGAAAGTTTCAAAGATCTATATTGAATCCTTTTTCTTTCGTTATTGAAATTAAATGGTGTAAATAATAGAATTAATTTTTTTCTAGAAATTTTCAAGACTCTGTATATAGATAACCATATAAAATTATAGATTTCTAGTAGGCTCAAGATCTACTGATACAAAGGTAGGTAGGGTACTATGAAAAATATTTTGTACTGGGTAGGGTACTTATAAAAAGTCCAATATAAAAGAATATTATTCTTTACGGTTAGTTTGAAACTAACTATCTCTATCTCTATCTCTATCTCTATCTCTATCTCTATCTCTATTTTCATTTTTTTTGCCAAACTTTTGCTTACGCAATTTAAGGATCATTATTGAGTAAAATGGTTCATTTTATTTTCGCATTTATTTTTTAGTATCAGGTATGTACCATATATGAATATAAATAAGTAGGTACATCAAAACCAGAACAGGCCCATATTAATAAGTCGGTATTACCCTCCTGAAAGCCCGAAATTCAGAAAATTTTTAAAAATTGAAATAAGATAAGGTGATGGTGTGAGATAAGATATCAGAATTCTAATCAAATTTTGGGATTTTCCCGTTCAAAATGTGACCCACTTTTAGTTAAAATTCGATCCCCGGTTCGGAAACGAACATACGAACGGCATTTTCTATAATGAGCGTGGATTTAATAATGGTAGGGTACCCTACTATGTTGCTATTGCTTAATCATTCATAAATTTAAACTATGTTAACAAAATTATGAAAGTTAATACGTAATGCATTTTACAGAGTAAGTACACTATATATGTAAATCTAAACAACCAATTTCATTTATTTTTGATGAAATAAATTTTTTACTAGAGCCAATTTAAGATGGATCTAAAAAGTATCCATAAAATTAAAGAATAATTATAAAGATATTTTTATCAAAACATTTCTACCTACAGATATTAAATATAATACTTTATTTAGAACCAATTATATACTTTATTTAGAAATTTAGAACCAATCATTCAGATCAAGAAAAGATCTGAATATTGCTTGCACTTGCATCACAAATATTAGAAATAGGTAACCTTTTATATATGACCTTTCCTCTTAATAAGAAATTTTTTTGCTTTCATTCTTCACCTTGCCTGAACTGAACAATGACTAGGATATAAGTAGTAACCAAAGCCATAATCTAAAAATAACAGTTATGAAAATTGACTTCTTTAAAAAAAATGTTTAGTATGAATTATAACTTACCGAAATGATCGTTTTCCTATTAATAACAAAATATCCTCCTGGTGAGATACAGGTGGAATCAGTTATTCTTGATACAATCATTTGAACCTAGGTAAATAAATATACATTTCAATTTCAGCCCTTATTCTTATATTACTGTAAGAATATACCCTACTTATTATTATTATTACCTTTGCTTGAATTGATGAATTCAAAGAATCAAAAGGTAAGTCAATAAGGGCTGACTGAAATTTTTTGATTGATTTTTCCAAATTTGAAGCTTCAGTAGAAATGAAATAAATGGGCATAAAATCACAGCTTAAATTTAAAAATGCAGAATACACTTGTACAAAATTTATTCCAGGATCTCTTGCTGGATTAGCAGAAAATGTAATCCACATCAAGACATGGGATATAGCATATACAATACAGGTTCCAAATTCCAATAGAATTGGAAAACAAAAATACTTGTTATATGATCCAATATTGACATTTATTTTTTGAAAAATTTCAAGAATTTCTTCTACTAATATGTTGACCTGCTGACCTGCTTTTGATGATTGGTTTATTTGAAATTTCAAAATTTTTACATAGCTTGTATAAATTTTAATAAAAAATGTAATCCATATATGATGAGCATTGCCCAAAAGCATTAGCGGATAATACAAAGCTGCTGGAATAATTGTATGATTGATTGTATAATAACTAAAGAAAAAATAACACATCATACAAGCAACAAATAGAGCATAGAAGAAATGCAGATAAAATATGATTTTTCCAAATTTCTGAATTTTTCCAAAATAATTTTTGTGATTTGGAAATTGCTCAAATTTTTCAAAGAGATTCAAAAAGTCTTTCCAAAATTTTCCAAATCTTTTGTAATTCAAGAGGGCTACAATCCTTTGAGAAAATGTTGTTATAAACCCAACAAAACAGTACAAATCGTAAATAAAAATTTCTGTAGGTCTTGAAATGTTACTCACATTATGACTGAAATCTCTCAATTGTGTAAAAAAGGCAGAATATAAAAAATGTAATGACATGAATAAAAGTATGAACGTGTAAAATATATTTAAAAATTTCCAAAATTTTGCTCGACTTGTGAATCCATAGGGTAAGTAGCCGATTAGACGGACGATCAAAATGGACCATTTGCCGATTGATAAGATTTTTGATTCCTTGTGAATTTTAGGACATTTCTCCCCAGATTTGTCTCTTATTATCGACATTTTGAATATTTTAATATTTTAAAGTATTTTTTAACCTCACAGTACCCTGCCTGCTATGGCTATAATCTAATGAAAAAGCTTCTAGAAAAACATGTTTTGTTTATTTAAGGTAATTATTAGAGTAGGCATAGATCCTTAGGATTAGATACACAAATTTTATAAATAAACTATTGATTTAAAAGACATTAAATTAATTAATTTTTAATGTAATAGGTGTACTACTTAAGCTACACCTACATAAGCTAGGTACAAAGCTTTTTTATTATAATTTATAATTAAATTAATGATTACTTATTTACTCGATTCTTTTCTGAATTTTGGCTATAAATTGACAAAAGAGAGGGACTTTTAACCTACATGGAGAATTTTTTGACCTCATCTCCTTGCCTGAATTGTACTATGACTAGGACATAGGTTGTAATTAAAGCCATGATCTAAAAGATAAAAATATATACATAGTAGATAGGTAAGTCTCTATTCAAAACCGAATTTTTAATTTTAATTACTGAAATGATCGTTTTTCTATTAATGACAAAATATCCTCCAGGAGAAATACAAGTTGAATTTGTCGCTAATTTAGCTACTATCATTTGCACCTATGTAATTTAATAAAATGAGTAAATATTGAAATGATAAATAATTGAATAATACAGGGTGTTTTTTAAGTAAGTGGACACACTTTGATTGTGAATAACTCAATGACCATCTTTGCATGATATACATCCCATTCGAATTCGATTGAGGTTGAACAAACTTAGATATTACATTTAATAATCCAGGAATGCTAATTATCGCGATAGGGTAGTTTTACGAAAAATCATTTCCTTGTTTAATTCCCAAAAATTTTCGAAAAATTTGAATTTTCAAAAAATATTTTTAAAGCTCTCTAACTTTTGAAACCCTTGAGATAGAAGTCTCTATTCGGTGTCAAAATGTTATAAAATCATCAAACTTTAAGATTACAAAGGCTTTGGCAATTTATAAACTCCAATAACTGTATTTTTGGCATGATATTTGAAAAAAGAACTATTTTTCGTAAAATAATTCTAACGCAGTATTCCTGGATTATGATATGTAATATGTAATATTTAAGTTTTTTCAACCTCTATGACATATATCAGTAGTTCATGGAAATCGGACTAATGGTTTTCGAGATATTCACATTCAAAGTGTGTCCACTTACTTAAAAGTGGACACAAATAAAGTATTCGTATTATACCTTTGGAGTCACTAAATCTAAAGGTAAATCAATAAGTCCTGATTGAAATTTACTAAAAGACTTTTCAAGATTAGCAGCTTCAGAAGAAATGAAATAAATGGGCATAAAATCACAACTAAAATTTAAAAATGAGGTAATCATTTGCATGTAATTTATTTCAACATCTCTTTCAGGATTAGCCGAAAAAACAATCCATAGTAAGATATGAGATATTGAATATAAGATACAGACTCCAAATTCAATCAAAATCGGAATACAAAAGCATTTATTATATAATCCAATATTTAGATTAACTTGATTAAAAAGTTCAAGAATCTCTTGAACTCTAACACGCCCACCAAATTTATCCATTGATGCTTCAACTATTTGAAATTTTAGAATTTTTACAAAACTTGTGTAAATTTTGATGAAAAATGTTAGCCAAATGTGATGAGTATAGGCCATTAGAATTAATGGGTAATAAAACATATAGAATGAGATTTTATGGTTTATTGAATGAAAACTTAAATATAAAAAAGACATGCCAAAAGAACCAATTAAAGCGTATAATAAATGTAATAAAAATATTAATTTTCCAAATTTTTGGATTTTTAGATAATACTTTTCTTGAGTCATATGAGTGCTTGGAAATTGTTCAAAATTTTCAACCAATTTTATGAATTCTGTCCAAAATTTGTTGAATCTTTTGTAACTCAAAAATGAAAATGTTCTTTGAAGAAATGCTCCAAAAAAGACAACAAAGCAGTACAAATCATAAATAAAAATTTCTGTAGATCTTGACACGTTGCTTACATATTGATTAAAAGTTCTCAATTGTGTGTAAGAATATAAAAAATAAAGAGATGATAATAAAGTTATGAATGTATAAAATATATTGAAAAATTTCCAAAATTTTGCTCGGCTTCGGCTATTGAATCCATTTGGTAAGTAGCCTATTAGGCGAACTGACAATATGGACCATTTACCAAGTGATAAGATCTTTGATTCAATTTTTGAAAAATTTTCTTTAGTTGAAATATTTTTTGAAAACATTTTATACCTAATCATAATCACAAGTACTGTATTAAGTATTAGAAGTAGGGTTCTTTAGTACCCTAGCCTACTTATTCTGTAGAATTTGTACCTATATTTAATGAAATATTAATTTAATTAAAATAAAGTATGTTATTAGTCCATGTTAGTTCAAACAAAATTATTTTAATACAATTTTACAAACAAGGATTTTCTTATTTATTTTAAGCTTATTCATTAAAATTAATTGATTATCTACTCAGAATTCACAATGTTTAAAAATGGTTATTCTATGAATGCTTAAAACACATATTATATTTTATAGACATATATTACCTATAATTGACAAATGAATTGCACTAAATTAATCCGAACTTGCTATAAAAACAATATGAAATATGCTACTTTATACACAACTCTACTTGTATTCCAGGATCTCTTAAAGTCCAGAGGATCTTGAAAAATACAAAATTTTTGAGATCTTTAAATCCAAAATTTAAACATCATAGATGTCGAGTTTGTAAAAATTCTTGAAAAATTGCCAAAAAATTGGCAAAAGATTGTTTAACAATTTTTTTGTCCTTTTATTAGTGTCTGGAAATTGCCAAAAATTTAAAATATCGAATGTTTTGAAATATAGATTTAAATAACTCAGGATAACAGAGGTTTGAAAATGCAAACGCTTTTGCTGATTATTGGTTTTACAATATACAACTTCCAACTTTGGGCAAAATATTTTCAAATGACTTAAGATTAAAGTGACCTCCTTTTCGACTCTTTTTGACCCCCAAATCGGGAGAAAAAGATTCGATTAGTGGTCAAAGTGATACAGGGGTCAGAAAGAGCCGATTTGGGGGTCAAAAAGAGTCACTTTAAATCGGAGCCTTTTCAAATACGAAACAATGTTTCTGAACAATCAATTCAAAATCGTTTAAAATTAAGAGTAGTCTATAGTCTAAATTCAAACTATAAAATTTTAAAAATTTCTCTTAAAATTGAGATTTTGGCTTAAATAAGCTCGAGTTCGTATCTGATTTTACTTACTCTTAGAATTTTTTTGCAAATTTTATTATTAGATACACTGATTTGATATTTGGTATATGATATAAGTAAATATGTAAAATTCCTAAAGAATATAAATTAATATGAATAATCCATAGATGATTTATGATATGCATAATCCAAAGATATTACCAATAACTAGATCATTTGAATATTCCCTCAATAGTAACTGACATGTAGATAATCATACAACTAAAGTGTAAAGTTCAAATAATCTGATCCAGAATTTCAGATAGATATATTGCAAATAAGGGTCTGAAATTTTAACAAATTTCTTAAATAACTAGGTAGGATGGGTACCTATGTTTTTTTTGAAACCAGATTTTCGTAACTTAATAAACAACCCTCATTTTAAGTGTTCTAAAAATATATGGTAATTTCAACTTAAGATTTAGGTGATGCCTATCTGTAGTTTTTTTTTTTACTTTTATTAAGCTATAAACTTAATCACTATCGTTAACATTTTAAATATAGGTAAGTTAAAAAATAAATAGTTAATAAATAAAAAATTGATCACTGTCTTTATTTCCTCCTTTCGTTTTCATCGTCTATATCAATTTCACCCTCTATATTTTCAAAAAATATGCAAATTAGTATTTATTTCCTAAATCAAAAATATGAGAATGTTTATTACCTAAGATCATGTCTTCGATTCTCAAAAATACTTTCCAAGCTTCTCTAGCCCCGGTGAAAATATCAGGTAGCACTTTAATTAGAGTTGAAATACTCTCAGAAACTCGAGTTTGGAAATCTTTAAAAAGCGGAGCTCTTGATGGCGGAGTCTTCAGATCACCATCTTCAAATCCTGAAACACTTTCAGTCACAGCCTGGGTTCCATTGTCTACAACTATTCCATTTATTATTATTTGTTGTCGACCCTGTCTAGCATTTGCTTTTTCTGTTGAAACTGCATCTGTTTTGTTAACCTAATTACCAAAAAAATATTATCTGTAGATACCATACTGGTAGACATAAATTTTTAAAATATCTTACCATAAGTTCAACTACTCCTAACAATTGATTTTCAAGATCTTTTGGAAGTAGCTTTGATGCACTATCGATAACATCAGTAAAATCTAAAATATAAATTTGGTCAAAAAATAACTAGAAAAAGGTTTATACTTATTATGTTATCAAAAAATTTCCAAAAATTTTGGGGTAATGATAAGTATCCTACTTAAAATTTGGATTAAACTAACCAGTTTTTGGTTGAGCTGGTCCAAAAATCAACTTCAAAATATTTGCAACTTTGGGCAAAAGATACTTGACAGTGGTTGCATTCACATTTGTTTGAACGGGTGTTTTCGTTGTAGCATCAATATCCTCATCACCATCTTCTTCTTCTTCAGGACCCTCAGGACCTTCCTCTTGTCTGAATTGTTCATCATCAGACATCTCCAGCTCTTTCTCTGATAAAACTCTCAATGCTCTAAAAACATTTTCTTTCAGTTTGGCTCCCAAAAAATTCTTTGTTTTCCCTTGTAATAATCGAGCTTCTTCAACCATTTCGCCTTTTGAGACTTGGACATCTTGTGCTAAAAATGTAGGAAATATGACAAAAAATTCCAAAATAATGTGCTAATCTACAAAATCCAATAAGGACTTAAAGCCTCAAATGCAATAAAATCTAATATTTGATATAAAATTCAAATATCTAGATATTTTTTCAAAATTTCAAAATAAAGTATCTGTGAAAAAAATGTATCTTTTAGGTATTAAATGTTACCTAAATCAGCTTGAAGTGAGTCAAGAAAAAACAAATCTTCCATATTTGGATTAAAAAACTGAGAATTTACATCCAAGAAACCAACTACTAGACAAAATAATACAATTTCTTTCATTTTGGCTATAATTTGAGATACAATTTTTGTCTAAATTTTTTCAAACTTAATACAACTTAATTAGTTTTGCCCAGGCCAAAAGTGCTATTTATATAAGAATGTCTTGAACAATGCCAAATAGATTATTTCTATTCAATAATAAATTATTTTAATCTCATTCTTTGTATACCTTTAGAAAAAATATAGATCAGCAGTATTGTTCTTCAATAAGTTGGTCATTTGTGTCCTTATATATAAGCAGATTTTGCCTTACTAAACTAACCTACTTGGATAGTCGAATAATTAGCCATTTTTTTCATAAAATTGCATAACATTCGTTTTTATTCATTTATTATTGTACATTTTTATAAAGCTATTTGGTTACATTGTATGTAATTGAATACTAATACTGTACAAATACCTATCTATCTAGATACGATACAAAATTATACCTAAAATTTTATCTACAATTTTAAAAAAATTACACCTCAGAGTTTCAAAAATTCAGAGGTAGTTTTAAATAAATATCTTACCTACTTAAATTGCTCAAAACTGAGTAATTTGACCAACTTTTTTTATACAATTTTAGGCCTTTTGGAAATACTATACTTTTGCCTTAAAATACCTTAAAATGCTATCTATATCTATCAAATATTTACAGAATTTAAGTAGAATAGAATTCTATACAATTTGTACTTTAGACTTTACTTTAGATAATAATACTACTTATCAAATATGTAAATTATGAAATGACTAGGTATCTAGTAGTACTATATAGTTTATGAAAGGGTGCTATTTCTACAATACAAAATAAATTATCATTTCAAAATTTGTACAAGGAAATGTAGAATAATTGGACTCGTTTCAGACATTTATCGATTCGGTAAGTACCTACTTAGGTATCCTACGAGTATTACCTAGTATTTTATGGTTAGATATTTGCACATAAATTATAGCCTTTAATAAAGACTTGCCATTACAATCAGTCAGAATTCAGAAAATTGAATAGATCTGTCCTAATTAAAACCTCATATTATTCAAATCCGATAAATAACAGCTTGCAATTCATAACTGTTCTTTTGAACACTATTTACTACTTATTAGCATTTCTGATCTGATTACAATATTCTAATTAATTAGCACTGATTTATAAATCTAATGGTTATTTCTGAAGTTGATGAATTCCAATAGCAAAATTTCATTAATTTGTTTACTACTCCGTAGAAGTAATGGAATTGTACAGAAAGTTTGATTAAAATCATTATCCTTAATTTAAATGCAAAAGGTCGTACACTCTTATGAATTCGAGTTTTGGTTTTTACTCTTTGTAGCAAATTAAGATTCTAATTTTTGAAAAGTATGATAACTAGATACTAACTAAAATGGATACTGAAAAAGAATCCAATTTTACTTAAAAAAGATACACATTTTATCATTAAAGTAATTGTTAATTTCATTCGATTTTTGGTCATTTCATTGAAAACACACAGAAAAATAGTAGGTACCTGTACCTATAATACTACTTTGTAGGTTTTACATTTAAAATTCACTTTGATCTTGCTATTTATTTGAAAATATCAATAATACATATTTGAGGAAAACTATACGTACCTACCCTACCTACATAAGTAGAGAAATTATTCAATTCAAATTTTTCTTTTGAAGTTTAATTGGAGAAATGTATATAAGTTCAATCAATGTAATGATACTATGACATATCATATCCTATAGGTACTCGTACCTACATAGTAAATATTCAAAAAATTATCATACCATTACAGATTTCAGTACCTAATATGTATTACTATTATTACATGCATTCATTAATCTCCGGAAATTTTTTATAGCTAAACCTAAACCACATGAACGAATATTTGATTTGCCCTGATTCTCTTTGAAATTGTAATTACAGATAAAGTATGTCATACAATTCAATATGAAATTTTTGCCCATTTTACATATACTCCGTATAGTAAGATAGGTACTTACTATTTTGAGAGCTACAATATCAGTAATTAATAATTCTACCAACTAGTACAGATACTAGTACTACTCATAGTTCGTATTAGTTGATTGCTTTTCTTAGTAGTACTAAAGATCAATTAGAATTATATAATGACTCTTTTACTTAATACCTTTTTATATAGAGTCTCAGTACTTGGCTCATTTTTAAGCTCAACTTTTATAGAATAATTTTACAGTATACATAAAGTAAGATCTAATATATTATGTAAAACTACTACTACTAATACTAGGATACAAAATTTACAAAGACAATACTCGTACCTAAACTATAGATTACTGATTACAAGTTTTTATACAAAAAAGTTAAATACTTTAATTTTTATACAAACGATTAGTCCCTTACAAATTAGATTTAATTAGACTTAAAAAAATAAATGCATCAGATGACTGTTTTAGTAAATGGAGAGATTAAACTAATGTCTTTGAAATATCATCAAGTTCAACGACAACTTGGCTGAAACTTGGTCGATTTCTAGGAGAAGGATCGAGACATTTTTCCATCAATGTACATAGAGTTGAGGGGATTATCTGCTCGATTTTTTCAATCTCTACATTCCAGCTTAATTCTTTCTTCTCGAGAGATTCTAAAACGTCAGAATTTGATAATCCTGGGAAAGGTATCGAGGCTTGCTGGAGAACTTCCCATATTAAGACTCCGAAACTGTTTTATTTTTATTGATTAATGACAATTCATTAAAGAGCAAATATCAAATTACCTAAAAATGTCAGATTTTGTAGAAAAATCGTCTTCGAACACAGCTTCATAAGGTAACCATCTCACTGGGATAATCTAAAATTCATAAAATATTCATCTTGTACAAATTTTTCTCTAAATAGTTCAAGAATTTCCTATTTCCAACTGGTTAAAATCTATTCTGTACTACATATATTATTAAAAAATCAACACAATAATTTCGATAATGATACTGTTATAAAGTTTAAGCTATTTTGACCAGATATAAATATCGTCGGTATTAGGTTAGAAGAATTATACTCGTAGATTTTGTTTTAATTTTTATTGATTTTTGAATTTTTTTTTACCTGATTTCTATATTTCATATACTCATTAGAATAAGTATCTCTACAAAGACTCGGATTAGACACCTGTATCCTTAAACCTGAAGAAATGAGACAATTTCGAGTAGCAAGATCTTTATGTACAAATCGATGATTAGACAAATGTTCCATTCCTAATGCAACCTAAAAATTAAATCAAAATTATAAAAATTCATTGAAAATCTCAAATATATATCTTATGAAGAACACTTACTTGCGAAACAACTTGAATAACTTGAATAATAGTAAGTTGTGGAGGTTTGGCTACCTTCCGAGGATTATCTTTTCTTGTACATAGCAGGAATTGTTTTAAATCACCCTATTAAAGGTCAAAGGTCAAAGTTTAAAATTTGATTTTTTTAGAATTTGAAAGGAAAATTACCCAATCACTATATTCCATAATTAAATATTGTGGATCCATTTCACGACAAAGTTTTAACAGTCTACTGACATTTTCATGGTTCAATTTGAAGTACATATCAATCTCCCTATAAATCATAATAATTCAAGTTAATATCCACTTTCTTCTAAAATTTTAAATTTACAAAAGTTACCTTTTGAACTCGAATAATGCGGATTCTTCATGTGTTTGTAATGCTTTCACCATAACTAAACTTTCTCCGCTTTCACCATTTTCTTTTTTATAAATATTTTTAGCCTTTGCTAAAAAGACTTCTCCGAATTCGCCATTTCCTAAGGATAAATAATGAAATACATCATAAGAATCTTCAGAATCGGTGCCTACTTACTAAATCACATCTAAATTCTAAATTAATTGAAAAAGCTAGGTAATTGAAATTGCAATTTTATAATCACACTGTTTATCCAAATAGCAAAATTCTATTACAAAATTTGTCTTTTTTAAAAAAAGTTTGAAAAGCAAGCTAAGAAACATCCAAATTTCAACATTTAAAAAACATTTATAAAATGGCACAAAATTTCACGATTCTAAATTATAAAGTGAACTTTTTTTACAAGAATAGGTGCATTTATTATTGAAAAACCAAAACCCAACTAATTTAATTTTGAAAACGATTTTTTTTGAGTTTTTTAATTATCTCGGATCTGTCCTTCAATTCAATAACTCAAGCTTTACAAATCAGAAATATTGAAAATATACAGGTAATACAGTGATTAAATAAATACTTTTATTATATAAACCCACCCCCCATAAGAGTTAAAAAGGATCATAAAATATACTAGCAGTTATTTCTAGCAGTTATTTGAATACCTAAAAGCATAACAAATTGAAGATCTTGACGAGATAAAGATATTTTGTCATATCCACAACTCAAAGATTTTTTCGAGATTTGAGAACGCTGACTAGTTACTGAAGCTGTTGCTGATGCAATTTTTCCGCATCCGGTCGAACTTTGAGATTTATTTGCTTCTCCATCACTTTTGATACTTTCTCTGGAAAAGACAATAATTCGGGAATTATAGTAAAGTATGTATTTAAAATTTTCGACTAAGAAATCATACCGACAACTTTCAATAGCTTTTAAAGTATGACCATTTGAGACCAATAGTGTTCCATTGCCATTTGGTACAACCTCCTTAAGTTCTGTATCTCCAGTCTCTTTTCCCACTAAAAAGATAATATACAATTAGTATACAAGGTCAATAATTTAATTACAAAAGTAGATTTCTTGTAAACTAAACTCACTTTCTTCAATATAATTTTGTTTTCTCCTAAATTGTCGAAATCTACACCACAACATTAGTCCAATGACTAGTAAAATATAGCTGGCTGAAATTGTCAGTGTAATTGAAACTGTCCGAGTCATTACATTAGAATCGTCGAAAGCATGAGATATATTTTGGTCGTTTGCTGCAAAAATAGTAATGAAATGTCAATTAGAAATAAATTATTTTGTGTAATTGAATTTTGAATAGGCTCTGTGTCAACAATTGGTCGAAAGACAAATCGTCAAACTTAATTTTGTCGAAAGAGTTAAAAAGGCAAGTATTCGAATTAAAAAGTTCAATTAATGTTTCTAGATGCAATAAAAATGCTTCAGAAAATTGAGAATCTTTTGTGGGTTTAGTTCAAAATTTTCCTTGCTCAAAGGGTAAATTATCTACAGTTTTGTTTCCTCAGATTTCAAATTTCGACATTTTTTTCGACAAATTCATTTCAACGAATTATCAATTCGATTTTTCATTCGATCTATCGGTCTTTCGACGAATTGTTATAGATTCAAATAAACTTATTATCATTAGATTACATTGGACTATTAGTCGAATTTCTTCTCTTTTGAGACCTGCCGATGATCCTGCTGTGCAGCCTAGAAATCCGGTGTCTTCTAAATGGACCTGAAATATAAAAGTATTATTTACAAAACAAACTCATTTTTTTTAGATCAAATCAAATTAATGAAACAGAAGTGATATACCTACTGCGAAAGATTAAAAAAACAATCTATAAAACTTAAAGTCTAAATTTGCGACTGAAATATTGGTAAATGGTACCCTACCTAATAAACTTAAATTTTTTATAATTATTTTAGTTAGTAGGTATAATTAGAATGATACTGAAACTCAAATTTCTATACCTCTGAAATGTACAGGGAGCCATTTGTTAAAACTTGAAACCTGTAAACAGAAAATGAAAAATTAATATTTGCATATATGTATGTATTGGATTCCCCTATTAGACTTCGATCAGTAAGCATCTACTCGTATTTTGCTCTCGTATTACGCAAATTTTTAGTATAAGAATTAAGTATAATATAATTATAATATAAGTATAGTATATCACTGATTAAGGGAAATTTTAAAAATTCAATGGCTTCCAACAATAAAAATAAAAGTGACTCTGTTGAAATTTCAGTAAATAAATTCAGCAAAATTAATACTTCTCTGTGTCCATTTGTTGGCCTCTCAAAATTTTGTGAACGTTTAG
>JAQIXA010002162.1:0-19333 GCA_034699045.1 Nanhermannia cf. coronata Gr-Ori-00579 | reverse complement strand
TTGGAATTGGAATAAAATAGTTTACTACTATGTATTTATTATATGTGTATGCCGATAGGAATTATGTATTATGTTATGTACCCTACTGCTGATATAGTTGAAAGGGGAACTAGGAAGAGTTTCAGTTTTGAATCTGAAGGACAAAGTCTCGAGAGCAAGCTCGAATTTGTTCGTTTGAAAAATGTATAAACTGAATCAGCAAAGTGTATTAGGTATATACAGATATGTAGTACCTACCTATACATATTTTTGTATAGTTAAATACTAATGTATTCAAGTACTAGTTACTAAATGCTTTTAAACTATGTATGAGCTGAGTTGTACTTATTTTTGTGGGAAATAAAGGGGAGTTTTATTTTATTTTTTTGTATTTTTCTTCCTGGAATTTGGCAGACTGACTTTTGAGGATTTGAGGATTTGGGGCAAAGTCGTTGAGAATTATAACTTTTAACTCGATCTTTATATTTGTAGTACCTACATAATACTGTTAGTACATATACACATAGTTATATTAGGCATTTTCTTGACTTTGTCCTGCGAGTTCCGATGTTGATATAAAATTTGAAATGGAATGATGCTCTGCTCATAAATAGATGTTAAGGAGTATCTTGGTTCTGTAAAGTATATGTAGTCTTCATTTTACATTATTTTATATTTAGAGCAGTAACAACCAGTGGAAGTTGGATATTTTTTATGGAAAACTTTTCTTCGCTTCCGGCAGTTTTGCCGGAAGTTGGTTTATATCTCTTCTTTTTATACATCAGAGTCAGAGTCAGTAGTCAGAGAAAGACTTGGAACTAACCATAAGTAGTGGCTTGTACTGATACTTTGTATTATACAGATGTATGTACTGTGTTTATATGATTTTTTTAAACCCTGGTCTTTTTTCCCATTTCTTTTCTCAGTTTATGGATGCCATACCTATTAGTCTATATTTTATGGTGTAGGTATATGTATACTAGAACTAGTTGTAGTATTTTGAAGAGATGAAGTAGTTGAATCGATCGAAATAAAATTGATAAAGCTAAGCGGAAATCCCGTTTCTTCACTATTCTTGTTGTTGTGTTGTGTGCCAGAAAAAAGTCGCCGTTTCATTTTTCAGCTCTAATCTTAAGTCAAGTAGTCAGTATAAGTACTTAAATTGTAGTAGTAGAAGTACTGATACTATGTATGCAGATACATAGTTACTTTATACATATAATATGTTATGTAGGTAAAAGCTTTATAAGATTTAAGATGATGGTAATAGTATTAATGGTGTATTTCTTTGGTCGTGGTTGAAATATGTGAGAGACTGTACTTTTTTTTATTGGTGTCGAGGTGTCTAAGATGTTCACATTAGAAAAGATTTTATGTCTATTTTTATATAGGTAGATACTATAGTACTACTTAGGTACATTACTATTATTATTCTCCTTTCATATGTCTATTATTATTGCTTATTTTTATTTGAGAGATGGGACAAGACCTTTAGGCCATTACGGAACTCGGCCGCATTTAATTTGCAATTCTTCTTGGGTTTATTCTTAGCGAGACTCGGACCAAGTAATTTTCTAGTCCATACTTTTAGTGTGCAAAGATAAAGATAGTAATAACAGTATGTATGTAGGTTCCTACTATTACTACTGACTGTGCTATGAATGTGCATTTTTGTATTTTTTATTACAAAGTCGAATTCAATGCAATCATTGTTAGCTAATCTGACGACGTATTTCATATTTCATATTTCGTTGTACGAGGAAATCAAATTGTGCCTTTCACTCATTTATTTCATTCATCATTTATAATCATATCGTATATAAAAAAATATCAAAGTAGTAGCAGGATTTTTTTAGCTGCTAAAATAAGAGTATTATGCTGATGTTGAGCTTTTTATTTTAGCTAACTGCTAAGCTAATCTACCTATATTAAAATTTAGGACTTGAGGAGAGGCAGTGATTATTTATTATGAATAGTGTACACTGTACTTGTTTGTACACATGTTTTATTTGATACTGATATACTGATATAAGAATTAGATCATGATGGAATACAAAGTATTATGGAAGTTTAGAGTTTAAACCCGGAAGGGAAAAATAAAAATCGATCAATGGGTAGTTTGTATTATTGTCATGCATAGTGTGTACAAATATTCTCAGAGTAGGTATAGTAGTACCTATATCTATATGTATAAGTACGTTTAAAATAAAGATTGAAAAATGTTATTTTACGGAAAGGAAATGAGATTAAGATAGTTTTTGAGTGGGGTGTGGGGTAAAGTGTATTAAGTTCTTTTGATCTTCTGCTGCTGAGTGACACTTTTTGAATTTAGAATTTGAAAAAATATGATGATGATGATGATAACATGAGTATGTAATACTAATAATGTATTTTTGTTTGTCCCTTAGGTGATCTAGTTATTCCGCTGCTGGATTCTGGAGAAAAAGGAAGTGTGCGAAAAGTCCTTCCCCCTACAGGTTTTCATCATTAAGGGCTCAGAGTAGCTCAAGTTTTTTGGAAGTACAAACCGGGTTCATAAGTTCCGGTTCAAGGCATTTCGGATGATGAAAGTTCCTCCTTTAAGTTTGGTTGGGATGGAGAGACTTCCACTTCCTCTCCCATTCAGCCCCCACGAACTTCTCTGGCGGTACAATTCTCTGGGTGGAAGTCCACATCATTCGGGACCACCACCATCTCCATCAGCGGCAGCTGCACTAGCACTGAGACAAGCAACGGCAGCAACACTCTCTGCTTCACCACTTTCCTACCAGCTACCTTTTGCTTATGACATCAAACACACGATTCCCATTTCATTAGGTAAAATACCTATACATATCTTATGCATTTTTCAGAATTAATATTGTTAAAATTATCTGATTTTTGTCTGGATTTGTTGATAGATATGGATATTATCATATTTATATTAAATTTTATATATTTATTTCTTTATATTATAGCGAGTGATCCTAGATTATGGAGTAAAGATGATGTTCTCACATTTCTCCAATGGTGTGAGAGAGAATTTGACCTCCCCTCGTTTGACATTGACCGATTCCAGATGAATGGTAAAATATTAAAATATAATAAATTCTTTCCTTTTCCTCCTTCTATTATTTATTTATTTATTTATTTTCCTAAAATGGACACATTTAAAATTTAAACATACCCTAGATTAAAATTGTTCGAAAACTGATACATATTGCATACATACTCTATTTAAATAAGACTTGTAAATAATAGCAGTCCATTTCCTTGTACCTTTTCTAATACCATTACTTTATTATATTAGATACCCTGCCTATAGATAGTGTAGTGTAGTAAGCATGCAAGTAGGTAGGTATATGTATATACATACTACATAATTATAAGTAAGAATATTAAATAAAGCATTAAAGATGCATAAAAGGGTGTTAGAAAAGGGCGTAATTGGCGATGAAGAAATGAATGATTCCATTTTAATATTACTACCAAAATGAAAATGTGCAATAAAAAATATGATTAGGTTCTGGTTCTGTGTAGCTCAAATAAAGTTATTGCATTCCATTCAATTCTAATTCTAAACTAGCTAATTGTACCTTTCACATTTATAGATTACCTATGGATTTGGTTACATATATATATATTTTTGATACAAATATGACAGTAAATGTAGTAAGATAAGAACAATATAGCTATAGCTAGGCAGGTATGTATTTATTATGTATGCGAATATTAAATAGTGAGTATGTATTTAATAAGAAAATAGTAAAAAAAAAGTCAATCCCCAAATAAATATAAAAATGTGAATTGTTAATTGTACTCTAAACTACTTATAATATAATATACCTAGAATAGGCATAATTTATAAGGAGGAAAGTACACACCAAATAATATTCTTCAAACTTCAAGGAAATATTTATATGTGCAAGTTGTACTGGTACAGTACATATGAGACATATCTAGGTATATAATTTTTTGGTCCCTTTCATAGAATAGAAAAAGTAAAGTAAATTTTAAGTAATAGTAGTTAGTATATAGTAATATAGGTAGTAATATAGTAATACATTGTAATAATATGAAATTAAGCTAGTTCTTGTTCTTATGATATGATGATGCCTTGTTTTGTTCTTGTGGATGGTGGATTCGCGTACAAGGACGAAGACTTACACATTTACTCTGAGCACATTCCTTTTCCGGGATAATCAAAAGAGCTCTTTACTTTATATTCTTATTGCTATTACATTACAAACTATCTAACTACTACTATGTTGCTTTATATTAACTTATCTGCCTGTATACTTTACTAACTAATACTATTACTATACTAACTACTATTAGGTATATAAGAATTATTAGAGTAACATTTTTTCAATTTCGAGCTAGCTTCTATTCTACCTAGCTTCCTAGTTTCGTGTCTATATTTCATATAATATGTACTATACTTAACTAGGTACCTAGCTGTTATCTTTGGTAGACACATTTACGATTTACGATATGTAGATACTTACTATACTATACTGTAGGTGTATAGTATATATTATCTTTTTTCTTATGTTTTTTTCCAGGTATGTGATACTATTTGAATAAAATATTTATTTTATTTCAATCATGAAAATACATAAGTTAATGAAAACAAAAATGAGACAAAAACACAGAATAGAAACGAAGTTCCATTTATTCATTTTAATGTAAATGAGGAAACTACATTGATTATCTTAGTTTTACAAATGAGCTCCTTATTAATCTTGATAATATTATTTACATAAAGAAATCAGTATCATTTATCATGTAAGATACACATAATACAAAGATTTTAAGTTCAACCTAAATTAGAATTATAGAATTAGAAATAAGATCAAATATAACTATTCAAATTCTAATTAGATAAATGAAATTTTCAAATGTTTTTTGATATACCTATACTGTAATATACTAATGTCTACACAAACGAGTTAGGGTTTCTTTATAATACCCTACTATTTCTCATTTCATTTTATTTCTTCATCAGGATGAATGATTTTCAAGTTTGAGTAATTTATATATTGTATAAATTATATATAATATATTATGCTGAATACTGCCTACCCAAACCCAAGTATTTTAAAAATGGCATTGATTTGAGAATTGAAATGATTATTTTTTAAATAGGTAAAGCACTATGTTTATTGACAAAAATGGATTTGGAGTCTCGTGCCCCTTGTTCGGGTGATGTAATTCATAATGCTATTCATCTTTTGATGAGCTCTTCAGAGTCACCTTTGACACCACAAACACCATCATCAGCACGAATGCTTCCACTAACAACGAAAGGTGAGTTTATATAGAATAGCAGTGGATTGCATTAAAGATTTAAAAGGTTTATTTGGACTTTTAGATTTACACTATGCCGTTCAGGCACAACAACAAAACTCTGTGACTTCTGTAACTTTAAGTCCAGCACCTTCGTTAGGTGAGTTTAAAAATGAAATTCTTATAGCATAGAAAGAACCTAACGCCTAGCAGTACCTAGGTACTTTTGGCTAGTGTTATACTTTGGGTACTGTAGAGCTTTTGGTAAAACTTTTGCTCATGATTTTTAGATGGTCAAGCTGGTAGTCCTCAAGAACAAAATGCAAATGGGAATGGAAACCATTTATCATCATCATCATCGACTGGATCTAATAGTGCTGGAAATCATTCAGATGATTCTGAATACGATTCAGTAGAAAGTCCCGAGAGATCCCCTGTAAATCAGTCATCAGTTAGCCCGCCTTCTCCAATGCCAATTACATCAAGTACTCAACAGCAATTGACATCTTCGAATAATGGATCGAATAAGTCATTCTTAAATGGAGCCAAGCTCAATAATAGCAGTAGTGCTGGAGAAGCTGGAGAGTACAATAATAGTAAGTAGTAAACTATCATTATTTATGAAACTTATTTTCTTAATGCCCCGCTTTATTTTAGATGGTCGTTTACTATGGGACTTTCTTCAACAAGTATGAAAATTTTCTTTAGAAATGATTATGAATATTGTACGAGGGTAATTCAATAAATAATTTTATTTTTCAGTTATTGAACGACCCAGCTCAGAGATACAATAGCTTTATTGCATGGAAGAACCCGGATACTGGAATCTTTAAGATTGTTGACCCACCTGGACTAGCCCGACTTTGGGGAATTCAAAAGAATCATCTATCTATGAATTATGATAAAATGTCTCGAGCTCTTCGCTACTATTATCGTGTAAACATTCTAAGAAAAGTTCAAGGCGAAAGACATTGCTACCAGTAAGTCTCATATTATAAGATTACTTCCTGTTTTTATTTACTAACCAAAGTAGATTTATTTATAATTGCTAATTTTTATTTCCAGATTTCTAAGAAATCCAGGTGAATTAAAAAGTATCAAAAATATTTCCATGCTTCGACATCAACAAAATTCCCCCGTTTCACTAACCGTTAAATCCGAGCCTAGTTCATTTGTTGAGACCGAGTATGACGATATGCCAACCGATTTAAGTATAAGTATGCCGAGAGATTTAAGTAAAGAAGATTCAGATTCTAACCGAACAAATGAAGATAGACATTCCCATTGGAATCATCATGGGATAAAGGATGAAGTTGATTAGATTAATAATTGTAAAAATATTAAATACAAGTGATCCCCTTCCCCTTACAAACTTATAACAAGCAAACAAACTACTATTCTTTTAATTTTACTCAACTCTTCTCGTCGACTTGTTTTAAAGCAGTAGTAGTTAGTTAGGTAAATGATCAATTCTATAAATCTACATTAATTAAGGGCTATTTACTTCATATTAGTTATTAAGTTTCATGGGAAAGAATTATTTAGATTTAGGTCCTTTAGGTGTATAGTTTCGGGGTCTTTTTCAACAAAAGGGGGATTTGGAATCATAGGTATTTAAAACATAGGTAGGTAGGTTATATGTAATTAAATCCGCAACAGGGTGCTAAAGCTAAAAAAATACAATTTCTCTTTTACCTATTTAACAGTTCTGCTGTATTTTAAAACTACATTTTAAACGAAGAAAGTATAGTAAAACATTATCAAATAAAAGTATCCTTACTTATTAAGACTTTAATTAATTATACATAATATTATGTAGGTTCATTATTCATTTTTAACTAATTTTTATTTTTACCCATTTCCATTTTGAATTACCTATTGTAATTATATAGGCATATAATTTTACTCAAATATTTACAAATATTAGTAAATGAGTGAATGTATTTTGTACCTTTGAAAAGTAAATTTAATGACGTTCTTGGCTAATTATCGTATTAAATCTTTTCTTTTAAAGAACATCACGTACGCATATATATTATGCATCATTTTCAGTTTTAAAAAAAGGTTTTGAGTCATTAAATCATACACACATAAAAAGTAATACATGTATGAATATTCATTTTCAAGGTTATTTTGTGTCTACGAAAAACTAAGTAACTTTTCGTTTTATTTCCGGCTCAACAAAATGATTTGAAATTAGGTAATCTTCACACTACTTTCATTTCATAATACAAATTTTAAGACATATTTCTTGATTAGTTAATCATACAATGATACTTACGATTAGATTAGAATACTAGGTATTATAGAAGATAAATTATGAAATCGAAAAATGAAACCAGATAGTTATTAACGAATTATTGCTACATAGGTATTATGTATGATTTATATTATAAGGTTTAATTAAGTACTTTACTAATTGTATTATGTGGGTTAAGAAAAAAATCCTAAATTAATGAGGTTAAATAATTAAGTTTAAAAAAAGTTAAGAGAAATCATTGATTTTTAAAAATTAGTTGAGGTCGAGACCATTGTTTCAAAGTAACCTAATTTTAAAGTGTATAAGTAGGTAGATATTATTTATGGATAAATAGAAAACACATTCTTTCGTTCGCTTTCGCTTTGACAAAAAAGAGAGAAGAAAATATTTAAAAAAATATTATGTAAGTAATTTGAGTTCAATTCAATCATTTATTTGACAAGTGTGATATTAGAAAAGTTAGAAAATGAGACATATATATACCTAAACCTAACAAATATTAATATTTTCAAAATAGATTTAAACTTTAAATTTATAAGGATAAGTAAGATGCCTAGATTAGTTTATACTATATATTATTTAAAATCATTTTAAGATATAAGTATTTTAGTTGTAGATAATTTGTATGTATGAGTTTTAATCTTATTTTACTACTAATTATTTCAAAATCAATCGAATCATAAACATTCAATCATTTAATTTTTTAGAAAACTAAAAACACTACGAGATTTATTATATTTTGAGTTGAGGTTTAGCATTAGATAGATCTCAAAGGGCTTTCTTTCGTGATTTTATTAAATTATAAAATAATGTTGTTATAATTAAAAATGATTTTTTTTGTATTAAATATGTAATTACTTTGATAATATGAGTGTTTTCACAAACTTAATTTAAATCATGTAAAGATAAACTACCTATTTAGTATTATAGTAGGTATAAATTTTAGAAAAGTTCGAAATGTATGATTTTTATGAATGTCCGACATGATTACTTTTATTTTAAGCTCATTAATCATTAATTAAATTAGAATTTTTATTTTTTATTGTATTCGTATTCGTACTTAATTCCTATCGAGTTCGAATGAAATGTCTAATTTTGACTATTAATATAATAGGTACCTACTTTACATATTATACATACTTATACTTAACTTAATTTAAAGGAAAGAAAAGATTTAAGAAATAATCTCTAATTTTATAGCATAATGTCTAATAGGGTACATACTTTTATGATTAGTACCTAGTAGAGCCAAGTAGTAAAATTATCAAAAGAAAAAAAGAAAAAGTACAAGCAATTATTAAGTGTAATTAACATTTAAATTAAGAAATTGATTTCAATCGATCCTTTTGTAATGTTTAAACTATAAAGAAATGTACCTAGCCAATTTTTAAGTTGAGAATTTCGAGACATTTGCTTTTTTCTAGAAAGATAAAATGAGTATTAAACTTTGGTTATAAGTTTACGACATGTTTAATTATCGAAAAGGGTATTAGATATTAAATCCATATTGTAAAAAAGAATGTGGGTCATTAATTTCATATTTTCTAATAACCTTATTCGAATTCGAGAAATTCTGTGACATAGTTTTTGAATATGTGAAATTCGAATGCCTTTTTAATAACCATATAGAATTATTGAGGATAAAAGAGAAATTAATAGAATTCCTAGCTATTAAACCCGATTGGTTCTAGGTTATAAAATTTGTAATTTCGATTAGTTCTAACTGATAATCTGATAGTAAGGCTAATTCTGTCATTAAAATTGAGCTATTATTATATAGTTATATGCTAGTATAATTAAAAAAAGTTTATTTTTATTATTCATCAAATTAATCGGAAAATCGAAGTATTTTATGATATTTTTTAACAACGATCGAATCACCTTTGTTCTTTCTATCGATGCGATGATTTTTTGTGATTTTAAAACTATTTTCAGTTTTTTTGTAAGGACCAGGACAATCCAAATCTGAACATCGAATATATAATTGATTGATTTTAGATCTATTATTAAGTTTATATTTTTCCTTATTGATAATGGTAATAGTGAGACCGAATATGAATTATGATGATAATCCTTTGAGTACGTATTTTAATCAAAAAAAAAGCAACAAAACCAATTACATTACCTAATTTTAGTTTTTTGTAAATAGAAACACATTTTGTTTATGCTCTGTATTATAATTATAATCATTTTCAGAAATTGTTTGTAGTTGATAAATCTACATTAATAAGTCATTTTCCTCAAAAATCGAAAAGTTTTTCTCAACATTGTATAGCATAGCATTACAAAATTATTTTTTTATGAGATTTAATTTGCTCTGATTTCCTGATCCTTTATAATTATTATTGACTCATTCCTTGACATTTTTAGGTAAAATCTAATGCCTCTAGACAAAAACCTGTATAACATGCATAGTGTAAGTATCCTATAATAAGTGTAAGTAATTTTGTAAAAAAAATGTATTTCATGTGTTTTGTAAAAGATGAATGTGAATCTACGAAAAGAATTTTAACCTTACTGATAAAATGTATGTAGATACTTGTGTAAAAGTTTTAATTAATAATTATATTTAGTTTAACCACACAGAGCTATATAAATTACATATTATTTAATTAATTCAATATATTTAAGGAATAGTTACTTATAAATTTATGAACAAAGTATGTTATATTTGTAATAATATAGATATTGTTTCTTCTTTCGAAAGAGTAAATGAGATGAGAAAAGTATGATATATATAAATAAAGAAAAAAATCAAAAAAATTTAAAATATAAATAAGTCCTATAATTTGTACTTATTAATCTACTTGCTAATTGGGTATTCTAAATTCTATAAGAAATGCAAGGCTTTTTGTTCATAAAATGAATATTGATAATTATGTATTACCTAAACCATTTAGAGGTAGATGTAATATTTTATATATGGTACCTATAGGATATAATTATAAGATAGTAGTAAAAAAGGTAATTTGATTTGCTTACTTCTATAAAAATATGTAGTTATTAGATCGGGTCGGGTCAGACTAATTTTCTATCGGTTCATATCCTCTTGCTGAACCTCATGCTGTGGTTCTTGTTGAGTTGTCGATTTGGGAACTGAAGCTCCCTGAGCAAAGAATGTGACATCGTCTGCAATTATGCTTACAGCCTGTACAGCGTTTCCATTCGCGTCTTTAACTTCACCATATGAGATACGACCTTGAACAAGAGCCCTTTGTCCTTTCGTCATATACTTGTACACTGTCTCTCGAAGATTAGGCTTGAAGACGCAAACTCGATGCCAATCTGTTTTTTGAAGTAATTCACCTGGAAATATAAAAAATAATACATTTTAATACTTGAGTATGTAATTCAGCTCGGAAAGCGCAGGCCTTGTCCTCAATTTTACATGCATCTTCTGGTATAATAATTATGCCTAATTGTAAAAATTGAGTACAAACTCTGGATTATTTGAATCATAAGAATAGCCACTACACTGGTCTAGTATTAATAGCAATCTAACTAAATGTTTTGAGATGATTGATTAAAATGACAAAGATTACTAGTAAGATATATAGAAGTAGGAGTATAATTGCCAACTTACCATTAGAATATTGATAATTAGAATGTGTAGCAAGTGAAAAGAGACAGACTGGATGCTCTTGACTCCCCCTCATCTGTGGTTCATTACCAACACGACCTAGAAGTATCACTTGATTCATTGCTAGAAACATAAAAAACAACCTTATTACAAAGATCAAAAACAAATTTGAAAAGCAGTATTATAATTTGGTAAATCATACTTACTCTTTTCATATTTATTAGGTGGATTATTTTGAGTTACTGGAGAAGTAGCAAATGCTCTCATACTTGTAGTCATTAGTTGACACTTGGACACATTCTAAAATTAAAATACAAAATCATCATTACTTACAATACATTACAAATAACCACTGGCCACATTTAGAAGCTATTGCTAATTATGCTAATTATTTACAATACAATAAATACAAATTACAATCCTTAAAATACAAAGAAAGAACATATCATAGCATAGGGCATAGCCATAGCCTTCTAATTCAGCTCTCTGAGTTTCAATCGATCTTCATAGTACATGCACAGATCACAGGTTTAATAGGGTAAAATTGAAGCCAAGATCAGGTTTCTCACACACAGCTGAAACGAAGACAAATCACCAACTTAACAATAAACAGGTAGCAATGTAAAATGTAATAGATAGAACATTTTTAATTTAATTACAAATACAATACAATTACATCATGCATGCATGCTACGCTACGCCGCTACAGTCTACAAATAAAAAGGATAAAACTTGGAGCACTAAAAAGCTCTAAATGTATATAATGATGATATGACTATGACATGACTTACCTGTCCAACGATGGTTCTGGCCAAATTCATCATCTTTTCACTTTTATTTAGGTAACAAATTAAAAAATAATTTCCAAAAAAATTAACTTTTTTTTTTCTTACTACTTCTACTTTTTTCCGGTGGCCCTTCCCTCAATAATTTCAAAAGTCGACGAAAGTTAGTGGTGGTCATGTCCATGGGGCATTTCGAAAAACCTTTATACGTGGCCTGTGAGTTGGATTTGCAGTTTTTGAATTTTTAGAAAGCCGACACTTTTTTGGTCACCTCAGACCTCACGTCAAATCCTAAGTAGGTACTACATAGTACTATTTTATAATTAAAGTTAATTGTAGTTAGTTGATAGTATCATAATCATCAACAATTTGGTTTCTGACACCGAAAACCGTGGTATTTTTATTGGTTTTTTAAGTCATTTTTTGATTATTTACTGTTTTTTTGTTGATATAATTTTTAAAACTAACTCGTATTAGGAATTAGGTATAAGTTAAAATGTTGAATAATTTGAGATTTATCCTGGTACTTTTTGTGACCGGTCTAATTGGTCACTGTTCGACTGAGAATGCTGCTACACCACCAGCTGAAGACTCGGCCAGACTTCTCATCTTTAAGCAATTACTCAATAAATATGTTGTAGAAAGTATGGATGTTGTAAGTACTCCACATGTTCCATGGTATTTATGTAAGGTTTTTTTGACTAATTTTCGATGGATTTTTTTTGCAGGTGATCCAGTATTCAATTTATAATGTGGGCTCAGTCTCAGCTATGAATGTTCAATTAAAGGATCCATCATTTGGCCCAGATTTTGAAGTTATTGGAAAAACAGATGTTACATTTGATCGGATTGCACCTGATACAAATGGTAAAAGCTAATTGTCCAGAACGAACACCCACAATATGTCATGTTTTTTTATAATCATTACCTTTTTACAGTATCCCATACCTTGGTTGTGAGGCCTATCAAATTCGGATATTACAATTTCACCTCTGCTCAAGTCTCCTATAAATCAGGCGAAGGGTCAGAAGAGGTATATACATTAGACTTAGCTTTTTTAAGCACTTTTATCGGTACTGTGTTTCTTAAATAATTGCCTTTATTTTGTTTATATAGGTAATCCAAGGATGGTCAAGTGAACCAGGAGAGGTAATTTAAAAAAGCTAAAGTTTTTAAAGACTATTAACTACAAATGACAAATAGGTATGCTCATTAACATCTTATTTTAATTTTTTTCAGGGTTATATTGCTCCATTCAGGGTAAAATTTGTACAAAACACATTGATCTCTATATGGTGGACTTGATTGTATAATTGGAGCACAATTAGGCCATTAAAAGTAGTTTTTATTTAGATAAGGGTATTTTTTTTAACGTTGAAATCCCTATACAATGGTTTTAAGAGATTCAAAGAGTCTCTTCAAATAGAAATACATTATATTATAAGTTATAAGTTATAAGGAGGTCCACCATAAAGAGATTCTTTACTTTTTTAAAGATAGAGTTGTAATTGTAATTTATATTATTTACAATGATTCTATTATAGGAATTCGACAAAAGATTTTCTCCACATTTGGTAATTTCTATTATTTAGCCTAAAATTCAAAGACTTGAATTAATTATTATGATTTCTTTTTACAGTTGGATTGGGCAGCTTTTGCAATCATGTCAGTACCCCCACTCATCATTCCCTTTATGCTATGGCATTCAAGTAAATCAAAATATGAGTCTGTTTTGGCTGCCAAGAAAATGAAATAAGGATTCCAAAAACCGTACGTAGAAGCAGAGAAATCAATTTAATGAACCAATAACATGTAAATTACCATCATATCCTTAATTAAAATCAAGCAAGAAAGTAACAAATTGACAAACACCATTTTAAAAAAGACCCTTAACTAATTTACTTATTTTCATTTCCATCCCAAACTAAAGATGTTATTGGTAAAATGTATGTACCTTTTTTGTGTTTATAAACTTTTTTCCTTTTTAATTTAATCCTCTGTTTGTTCTTGAAAATATTTATTATTAATTTATTCGATTCTAATTCTAATTATAAATAAGCAAATTGAGTTGATATGCATTTATACATAATATTATATACCTTAAAGTCCTACAATTACATTACTACTACAAAATACCTACCCTTAATCCTTGTTATAAAAAATATAATTAAATGTACGTGTTTTTTAAAATTCAGAATATACTTATTATAAAGTCTATTAGTTAATTTTTATTTATAAAGAATTATTAAGAATGACTGTTTGAATTTTATAAAAAAGGATATTATAATATAATGTGTATTAAAATGAAAGTCGTCGACTGCCAAAATTAATCTTTCGAGAAATTCTAAATTAATCTTCTTATTAATCTTATAGATTACCTAGTAGATCTACAGGTTTTATATAAGCATATGTAAATAAACCCAACTTTGTCATTCACTTTACTTTACCCCTAAAAATAAATCCAAAGTTTGGTTTCTCCGAAAACCTGTAGTATCTAGGTTTAAATATATTTATATAATATAAGAAAGCATTTAAAATTAAGTAAATGTTTATATTTTTAACGAATTACATATATCTACTCAAACTCAAATAAATGATTTATAAAATGGGAAACTTGAAATTCTCAAAAAAGTAGGGGTACTTAAACTTATGTTATTGTCTTAAATATAATTTATTTTGTAAATTATCACATATAATTAACCTTAAATCGGAACAAATAAGAAAGTTTAAAATCTTACAAATAATATTAATCGATAATCATAAAATGGAATCATAATTGAAATAGAAAATCATTAAATACACCATGATTTTAAGCATAATAAGTAGATATATGATATGTAACTGTAACTAGAATAAGGCTCTTGGTAGTTTGATTGACTTGTTTTTTAAAGCTTGGATTTTTGTTTAATTTCTTTCAAATCCATGTATCCACCTTTTTAAAAATTAGATTATAAAAAGGCATAAAATATTTATGGCTTAATTTTATCTGTTATTGATATAATTTTGGGAATTTGATAATTACCAGTGATAGCAGATACTCCAGATTCTTTAACCTTGACCTCAAAATGAATTCGGTTATTATCTCCCCTCCATGATTCGACTATCAAAGTTTCACCAGGATATACGGGTTTAGCAAATCGAGCCTATAGTCAAAAGAAAGTAAATAAAAGTGATAAAGTATTTTAAAATTATAATCATGTATTTGTAGGTATTTGTAATTTGTATACCTTGATCGACTTAAATAACTTTGGATCCGAATCGGCATAATTACGAAGAAGAATGCGAGCAGCTATTCCGTAGGAACACAAACCATGAAGTATGGGTTTTGAAAACCCACCCATTAGAGCGAAATTCGGGTCAAGATGTAAAGGGTTTTTATCACCACTTAAACGATATAGGGCCGCTTGATCAATCCCAGTTTTGTATTCAAAAACTGCATCTGGACTTCTTTTGGGTGGATTTACAGGTCTTGTAATTGGTTTATCCGTTTCTCTTCGCCCACCAAATTTCCCACCACCAACAACAAAAATTGAGTATTCGGTTGAGTATATTGGACCATCATCATCTTCTCCATCAACTAATGGAAAAAAATAAAGATTTAATTTTTTATAAAAACTGAAATACCTATGTAAAATATATGATATATTTATTACCTCTAATAATATAAAGGCCACCGGAAATTTTATCGAGTACATCGACAACTTTAGTTTGAAGTCGAATTGAACCTGAGGAAGGCAATGGTCTGTACATTTCTACGTATTGTTCCCCATGTAGTAATTTGGTAAAATCAATGTTAAGTTTTGGAATTTGAAAGATTTCAAACATTGAATCGAATCCAGCCAAAACTGGGAATGTTGGGAGCACTCTAAAATCATCTGAATTTTCATAGAGATAATTCAATCCTTCAGGATCTGAAGTGCTCATGCCAAGACCTAAAGCATAAAGGATGGTCTCGTCTTGTTTATATTCATATTTAACGTTAGGTGTGGAATATCCAGGTAAATTATTGGGTGTAATGTTATTTTTATCAATAGCGGTTCCGGTTTCTAATTTCTCAAGAGCCTGGTTAATTAAAAAATGATTCATTACTATTACCTAGTTTCTTAAAAAGTTATTTTATTACTATTATGTACTTACAGTTTGAAACGCTCCCATTGCTAAATTACAAAAAATTAAAGTATCACGTAAAATATATTTAAATCATTTTTACCTTGTGCTGGATTTTCGGGCATTTCTGGATTTTTCATATCGATAATCTGTTCCCACTTTTCTCGAACATTTTCCGGTGTGACATCACCATCAAGTCGAGATCTGAGTAGTGCTCCATTTGAGCGGAACCAATTATCTATAGAATCAAAAATGAACTTTAAGTCCATTTAAGAATCAACCTACTTTTACTAATCCTAAGTATAAGAATATTTTACATCTTGCAGCAAATCCTGCAGCTGACTCGATTACAGTTCCATTATTTTTAAAGTCCTCGTGACACATCCATACCACAACCGGAGCAATTAATTCAGGCTTGAGTGTTGCATGAAGATCTACATGAAAATTATACAACAATAATGATTATAATTTCTAAATTGTACTTAAGTATATGAATGAACATACCAGGTGGTAAAATGTTTTCAGTTAGCCTCGATCCAGCCATAGGTACAATGACATTTGTTAAAATATTAAATTTTTCACCCTCTTGTGCCAAAGTTTTGGAAAATCCGATCAGAGAACATTTGGCAGATGAATAGTTTGCTTGTCCGAAATTTCCAAGAATTCCAGCAACTGATGATGTGTTGACAATTCTGCCATATTTCTGAGTTCTAAAATGGTCCCATGCAGACTTGAAAAAGAAATATGAATCATGAAATACAATAATGTATTGAAACAAAAGTTAAAAGGTAACTTACTCGTGTTGTTTTAAAAGCTCCTTTAACGTGGACCTGATTAATCAAATCCCAATCACCTTCAGTCATTTTAGCAAAACTTTTATCTATTAATAATAATTATACAATTTGCCATTATAGACTTTTAAGCTACTTATTAATAATAAAAGCATATTTTACCTCTTAAAATTCCTGCATTATTTACGAGCACATCAATTCTTCCAAACTTTTCGACAGCCAGTTTAATAATATTTTCGCCATTTGTTACAGAATCATAATTGGCTACTGCTTTTCCTCCTAGAATATTAACGTATTAAATTAATATTAACTGACGTATTAAAAAATACGTCAGTTCAGCTAGAAGATTTTGTTTTAATTTTGCCATGCCTTTTTGGACGATTTCATCGACAACAGCATCAGCAGCTCTTTTATTTGACCCTTCTCCATGTGCAGTTCCTCCCAAGTCATTTACAACAACAGAGGCACCTCGTTCAGCAAACAATAATGCATATGCTTTCCCTTTTAAAATATAAAAATAGTCGTAAAAATTGAAATGGAAAGTGTTATAAATGTTTATATAGGTCAATAAACGTATATTTAATATTTACCTAATCCGCCTCCAGCACCAGTTACAACGACAACTCGTCCATCGAAACGAAGTAAACGGTTCATTTTTTTAAAGATAAATTACTGTAATAAAATAAAATATAATAAAGAACAAATTAAAATAATCCTTTTAATTTAATTGGAATTATTTTAAAAAGTGAAGTGACTTCATGCAAATCAAAGCTTAATAAACACTTGAAAACTTAAAACAATAAGCTACCTTACTACTTAATTATTGTTATTCTATGCTACTAACTATCTAACTACCTTATCTTTACATACAAAAATATTATTAAAAATAATTCTAGTATAAAGTTATTTACATAAAAAAAAGTGTAATCAAAGTCACCTTTACATTATATTTATGTAGTATGTAGTATATAGTATCTAGTGCTAGTGCTAGCATATATAGAGAGGGCAAAGTCAACACTTTTAACTTTAAATGGGAGTTTTTATTTTATTCCCTTATCTTTAAGCATTTATCTTAAGTACATTCAATTCATACATGTATCATTTCATATTTTATATACTAATCAAATTCACTATGAACTATGAACTACGAAACTTTAATATAGGTACTATATTTAAGGAATGAAATGTAGCAAAATTATCTTTAATTTGCATTACCATCCATATATATACTATGACTATGATATTAGGTAGTTGTTTTAGTTTAAATTATTATGATTAGGTTAGGTATATATATAGGTAGGTACTATATTATTATGTATTATTTTTCAAGTCAGTTCTCACAAGCAAGTCATTGTATGTAATTGTATTCCTAATTCCTAGGTATCTTATCTCATTTTTAATTCTGTGGCTTATCTTATGAGTACCTATTTGAGAAAATTAGAACAATTTGGTAATATTGGTAATATTAGGTATTTGTATTTATGTTTATGAGTGCTTAGACTTAGGATTAGAACTACAGCAGACTACAGTGAACCACCCTACTTTTCTCGACGCTACCTTATTTTAGATGATATTGATAATGGATACCTAAAGGAAATATTTAACATTTATTATTTATACCATTGTTATTTCCTATTTCTAGAAAAAGCAGAAATAAATATTTAATTGTAGATTCTTTCTTTATCACTATCACTAATAAGTAGGTAGGATTAGGATAGGATTCTTATTAATCTCGTGATGCAAACACTACTAACACTAGTTTAATTGAAAATCCTTGATCTAAAGTTAATTACCTCCTGAATCTAAAACTTATTAATCATATTAATTACATTATTCTATCCTCTCCCTATGCCCTATCCTATGAGTCGTCTATGAGAATAATATGTACAAAATAAACTAAGGTAAAGTTATTACTTTTCAATATGTATCTGTACTCTGTACTTGTACTATTCAAAAATATTATGATATAAAAACGACTTTGATTGAAATCAATCAACAATCCGCAAGTTAATTAATATACCCCATTGCTTGAAAAGTACATAGGTAAATTGAAATTGAATAGCAAGCAAGCATTATTAAATTAATAGTCCTGAAGTCCTGCCTGCTATTATATGAATGAAGAATGTTATTTTAAGCTTAAGCTTAAACAACAATGTAATAAAAACTTTAAAGTTAAGATTAAGATAAGATTTACCTAATTTATAAAATGTAAATATGTAACCAACCTTTTAGCAAAGTGTCAGGTTCTGTATCCGTTAATCCGTTATCTGAGTCTGAAAATACTTTGAAAAAAGAAACCAGAATTTGATCTTTCAGAGCTGAATTATACGAAAAGATATGAAGAGCAATTTTCATTTATTGTCTTTTCCTTATTCTTATAAATAATATAGACATAGACCTACAGTAGTATAGAGTATAGATCTTTCATAGATATTTGTTTGAATTTTGACTTTTTTGAGATCTGAAATTAATAAATGTAAAAATACCTGAGTAAGTCTTTTCAATATACGGTTTTGGTCCGGACCGCAAAAATTTATTTTTCAAAAATATTTTTATGGTAGTT
>JAQIXA010002161.1:0-19347 GCA_034699045.1 Nanhermannia cf. coronata Gr-Ori-00579 | reverse complement strand
TCTACAAGGTTTGCACAAGTATGGTACATGTTCAGGGAATTTAAATCGAATCGAGTGCATTTTTTACATTGTTATTATTTGAAAATGTATTTGGCTTGAAAATGTATTTGACTAATAGGGGCTTGGACTTTTCCTATTGAAAAACTCAATTCTGGAATGGAAATGTAGCAAGATAAGATTACACAGAAGATACAAAAGATAAAGTACCCTACTTACCTAATAGTAATTTGTTGAAAATTTTATATTAAAATTGAATATTTCAACTAGAGTTCTGTCAATATAGTCAAGTATCTATTTTTTATATTAGTAAGTATATATTATAATTAGTAAAAATATAGTTGAGAATATTTTGTCAACTAGGTACTTACTATTACAGTCAGTCAGTCAGTCAGTATTTTTTATTATAAAACGCACATCCTTAATATGAGTAAGGCAATAAGCTCAACTAGTAAGTACTTCGTATTATTATTATTATGATTATGATTATGGCTATTTTGGTTTAATTAAATTAGTTCCATGAAATGTATGATATGATATCATATATGATAATAAGAAAAGGATATTTTTGGTTTCAGTTTCAAGTTCAAGATAGGCTTTCTCTTTTGGGGAGAGACTATCCTAAATTCATGATATCGTACTAGTACTGTGTTGAACAAAAGTAGAATTTTCTTGGGATTATCTCCGAATTTTTTGATTAATAATCATCCATTATCTGGGAAATCGAGGTAGCCAGTCAGGTACGTACACTTACATATATGTACCTACATAATAACATGTAGTTGGAAGGTATAAAATAAAAATGATATTTCCAAGACTTACGATTAGACCACTAACGACGATAAGTAAGGGAGAAAAGCCCGGGTATTTGGCCCTATAATAATGTAGATTTTGGCGCAAGATTTCTACCACGAAATCTCTCTGGGTCTATTCTATGGGTACAAACTAAGTTTTTCGAACCCTACAAATTTTCTCAATTTACCCCAAACCATGGATATCTATGGTATAAAAAATAGTTAAAATCATAATACATATATCAGTACATACTGTAGTATGTGTAGGGGGAAAGTAACTTTTCCCAATCGATATTTTCTTACACATGCCCGTACAAGAATTTGGATTTTGGAACCGAATTTTCAAGCAACAGAACCCTGAATATCATATCCAAGCATACCTACATAATACATACCTATTATACTTTATACAGCGAGTTACACAAGTCTAAGGATACATGGATATATGACATAAAATAAAATATAATATTCAGTATTCTGTAGGGGAAAAGAAATTTAAAGCATTTCTCAGGCTCAGATCCCAGATCTGGTGTTCCAGAGTTCAGTCATACTGTCACCCGCTCTTTGAGAAAGTTTGAATCCAAATTTCTTGCGATTTCAACAAAAAATTATCACAAAAAAGTCATATAGTACTGAACACTGACACTGATACTGATAATGAAGTTCAAGTTCAAGTTTTGAGAAGAATATCAGTAAGGTGTTGATGAGTTGTCCATTTGATGGTTTCTCCAGAAGGTTTTTACAAGTCTTAAATAGTACAATTGTACAATGTGAGTGAGAAATTTTGTCAAAAATATAAAAATTTATTACCACTAGGATTGTTTGAGAGAAGGGGTGACAAAATGCACCAATTTCACAGGCTTTATGGAGGAGGTTGTGTGACATTTTTATTATTAGTTTCATTTTCTTGGATTTCGATTGGAAATTCAGCTACTTTGAAAAACTCGCTGTTTGAGGATAAGGATCGAGTTGAGGAGATTTTGAAAGATTCTGATGATTTTGATGAGAGTAATAAGCTCGTGAGTTCCAAATTTGAGGCAGCCTTTCAAGGTTTGTTCAATTATATTTTTTATCAATTTTCGGAAATATACTAGGTTTTATAGTGGCAAATATAAGCAGATACTTTGACAAAATTACATGATATTAAATAGAAAACATGTATTTCATACATTTTACTCAATTTATATTACTAAAATGTCAAATTGAGGCAATATTTGATATCTAGAAAATACTTTTTGAGGGTATTCTAATATTACCCACATAATTAAATTAGGTAATAAAAAAAAATTTTAATAATTTTTTTACAATATTTATACGTATCTTAACACATTAACTTAATATCAATAAAAATATTATCATATATTATTATTTTGCTTTAGTTTATCAGTAGTATGTATATAGAGTATGAAAGTGTTCAAATATCTAGTTCCTACCTACTACTACCTGGTAAAAACGGAAAAATTTTTGATTTGAATTATACCTGAATATGAATGTTGAATGAATTAAACCTGGAATACAAATTTATAAAAAGCAATTCAAACTCAAAATTTAATCATTTTATGAGGTTTTTTTCAGAGAAATTAAGTAGATTTGTATTGTACCTACATATTTTATATGAAAATAATGACAGAATTTTAGGATTATCCTTAGTAAAATAGAATCTGATAGAAGTTATAGAACTAGTATGCATAGTGTATTCTACCATAATTCCATAAGGTATAAGGTACGTGAATTTATATTTAATGAGATTATTTAATATGAATTCAATATCTATTTTAATCCCTTTAACTCTAGTAGTAGGATTCAAATTTTAAAAATCTAATCCGAACATTTCTTTCAAATTTCTATCCTAAAGTATGTATGTCAAACATAATAATATGTACCATATACCGATAGAGTATGTATTTTTTTTAAATGTATAAAAGTAGTGGCATAAAAAGCATTTTTCCAACCGAGAAATATTCTCAAAAGTTTAGTTCATATTTTATACATTACAACTATATATATGCACTACTTACTTATCCTACTATTATATGCTGCAGATATCATTAAAAAACTATTCTTATACGAATTCTATACAATGTACAGTTAAATAAAAAATGATGAAACTTACATTTTATACACAAAGGATCAGGGCTGTCACAAAAAATTCAAAATATTCGACATTCCTTTACATAACAGTATGTTTTAAAATCAAAATTTCAAGTCGATTTTTGTCGATTTTTGTTCCATTTCAAATCTATTTTGAGGCATATCTCAGACTCAAAAGCAAAATAAAATTTCTAAAAAATATAAGAAATAAAATTCTAGAATTTTTAATTTAAAAATCGATCTGTCCAACCCTGAAATTCTGGTTATAGAAATTTAAATATGTTCAAAGGCTAGTTGAATATTGTATAGTTAGATATTATAGTATCTGTAGGGCATCCTACTTGAAAATAATTTTTCAAAAAGCAGCAGGTTATACTACTTTAGTACTTTATTTTTGAGTTTATACATTTATATATCCAGTTACTTATGGTATATTTGAAATGAAAAGTTTGTCACTGTCGACTCGTCTGTCTGTTCTGTTAATAAAATAAAAAAAGTTTTATTTCAGCCCATCATATTTCGCATAAAATAAAGTTTTCAAAAACTAAAATACTGTATTCTAGGATCAGTACTGGCTGAAAATATTAAAATATGTATCAGTAAATTTGACTCTTATACGAGTAAAGGCACTAGATGAAATTTATAAACTGTTAAATCTTCAAATGCTTGTACTACTACTACTACTGATACTTATACACTAGTGTCTGTAATCTGAAATCTGAGAAATTCAAACAATCAACACAAACTTTACGAGGAAATTGAGCTGAAAGTTGGTGTTGGTGAAAGACAATAGATCTTCAAATCTTAAAATAATCTCAAGTTTGAAACTTATAGTGATATTCTTTAACCTGGATATCACCGAGGTTTTGGAGTTTACCTTTTGTTAAAGAACAATTGAGGTTTTAAAATATTTATTTGACTTTGTTAACTATCCTAGACTATATATTAATAGTAGAGTACCTATCTCTTCTTATTACCTAGCTAGTCAGATTTATCTGTTTAAGTCCCCATATTTGAAATTTTTAATAAGAGTTTTAAATTTACATTTTGTTCAAGAATATTTCAAAATTGTCAAGTATCCTACTAGTAGGGTACTATTACAAGTAGTATTTTCGTGTAGTTAATGAAAAGTTCCTTAAGAATTCCAAAAGAGTTTTAATTGAATATATTACGCCTATAAATGGCTATATGATATGGCCATTTAATCGTTCAAGTTCAAATAAATGCTATCTAAGATTCTTATAGGGTTCATGTAAAATGTAAATGTACTAGTATCACAATCACTATGTAAGTAAATGAACTTACGAGATCTTAAGTCCCAGCTACCTAACTATCATTACAAAATGATTCAAAAATAACGACTCGAAACAAGGAAATGAAATACCTTAAATCGATTTATTTCGTATTTAACTCCTATTTGATAGTAAAATGCGAACATTTGCTAAAAAACTGAAAATTTCAGTACAGAAAAGTGGATTATGGTCAAATAAATTGCATAAAAAAAGGTCAAAAATTCAAATATTTTGTCTAAAAATTTGACTAATTTGAGTTTACTCTATTATAAAATGTTTCAAAACTTGAAATGTCGATCACTTTACGATTTACCTAAATAAAATTTTAAGACGACTTAAATTTTGATAGAAATGGGCTTGAAATTTGATAGGAATTTTATAAAATGGTTTGAATTACATAAAGCTTAAGGTTTTTTTGCTTTTGAGGATTTGATTTTAAAAGATTGTGTATTTAAAAAGTGTATAATTGTACGAATTTTTAGCTAGTTGTTGAACAATCGCTTGTAGATCTTGAGATTCTGAGACTCTGGATGGGTTTAAATGAAAGTTAGGAGTTAAAAAGTGTTCGTTAGATTTAAGCTCTGGGTATTAAAAGTATTTAAAACTTTTCTTTCTCAACTGACTGTATGTACCCTTAACTTATACATATATTAAGTAAGTATAAGAAAAAGATCTGCTATTTTAAACTGGAAAAACTAAATGACCCCTTTTCCCTTAATCGCCTTATGAATATGTATAAGGATATAAGGCCTTAAGAAAATTGTTTAGACAAAAGTATCTACTTACTTACATCCACACTGAAAATTTATATTTTAAAAACTTCAATAAACAATCATAAATTTATAATCTTGGATTAGAAAAGTTGAGCAAAGAATTTTAATATTCTCAAATTAACACAAAAACACAAGCCTTAATATTGCTTAAAATGGCTAAAATATTATTTAATTTATTCAAATCATATGCATTGTTAAGTAAGCTTATACATTTTTTGATATAGGTAGGGTACCTACATTTTGAGCAAAATTCAATTAAAATTAATTTAAAAAATGCTTTTATAAGGCTAAATAATGTAAAATTTATCCAGATAAACGCGCCAATCTATAAAATTATGCAAAATTTTTTGGCATTTTGACATTTTTTTCATTTGAAAATCAAATTTTGGCGATACTTTTGGCGTATGTATTACACGATCAAAAAATCAAATTTTTTGAAAATTTAGTACCCTAGTTATAAAATCCTAGTTTTACTGAAAACTCAGAATATTTTTACATTTTTTACATTTTTATGGCATTTGGTTTGACAAAATTGTGAGGTTTTTTCATAAAACCTTATTTATAAAGCCCCTGATGATTCTAAATATTGTTGTAGTTTTAGTATAAAATTTTGGGGTATACCGGGTGGTCATTATAATGCAGTTATTTTCCTCTGGAAAATAGTAAAGTTTTGTTTTGGAAAAAGCCTCAAGTCCCCAAAGTTTATAGCAAACTTGACATTTTCCTGTAAGATTATAAATGTTTAGAGTTAAATTTTGTGAACCACAGGCAAGAGTATACAAGTTTTAAGAGTCCAAATTCTAAATACAATTTTATAGACTCAAAATTTTCTACAATATGGACTTTACAGGATGAGATTTGAATTTCCAAGTCCAGTAAAGTCCTCTGGATTCTGAAATTCTGGATAATAAACTGAAATCTCTTATTTTCTCGAGGACTGCGGTTATTCTACCATATAAATACATTACTTTACTTACATATACTTTATACATACGTATAATATAATATGGTACTATAGTAGGTATTTGGTGGTATTACACGCAAATACTCAATCTACCAATAATCATGGCTTGAAATCCTCCAGAGACCTCAAAGACTTTTCTGGGCAAACAAAGTTCTAATCTGACTCTGACTGACTTTACCTGAAAAAAAAATCATATTTTCTTGTCCAAATTCCAAATCATTAGTCT
Source organism: Nanhermannia cf. coronata Gr-Ori-00579 (assembly GCA_034699045.1). Classification (NCBI taxonomy): domain Eukaryota; kingdom Metazoa; phylum Arthropoda; class Arachnida; order Sarcoptiformes; family Nanhermanniidae; genus Nanhermannia; species Nanhermannia cf. coronata Gr-Ori-00579. The sequence goes on along the minus strand of JAQIXA010002161.1, from coordinate 13,210 downwards.
GATCAGTTGTACAGTTTATGTACACGTTAATAGTAGTGCAGAATAACTAGGTATATTTTTAACCTTGTAAATTGAATTTAGTAACCTTTTGGCATTACAATAATTACCAAATCAATCATTCAGTCTCAGAGTCTAACAAAAAAACCTTTTGGGCATATTTCAGCCTATTTTGGTATTTAAGCTAGCCTGATCAAATTTCCTTTATCTTATCTTGCTTTTTTTTACAAGTTCGATTATTTTTATGGCAAGTTTCTTGCACATTTTTCAAAATAGCTTTCAACAAATAACAAACTCACATTATGTAATAAATTCCGTAAAAAAATAAATTTTTCAATAATTTAGCCTTACACTATATGTTGTAAGGTAAGTATTTAGAGATCCTTTGGAGTCTGGATTTATAAAAAAGTCATAGGTAGAAAGTAATATTGCAAAAATGTATATAAATGTAGAAATGAATCAATTCCTGTTTGTATTTTTCTAAAAATATCAGTACAAGCAGGATAATTTTTGATTTGATTAATTATCATAAATTTAGATGGCAAGTCGTCTTTTTTAAGTTTTATCAGCAAGTTTTTAAAATAAAGTAGCTTGAAATTTAAAAACGACTGAAATTCTTAATAAAGGCAGATTTTTTGATTTCTTTTTTCTCAAAAAATTGTAAAAATCTGACAAGTATGATGAAATTGGCTCTTGATGAAATGCCAATCTAAGCATTCTCAATTGAAATATCTGTGTATTTTGTTCTACGAACCGAAAATCAGAGTCCTGTCACAGTCAAAATAGACTCACAACACAAAAGCCTAGAGCAAATGGCTATACATTCCCAGTGCCTACACATAAGTGTATGTATGTATGTATGTATGTAAGTATGTACATAATATGGTTTATATTTATTTTATAAAATACGTTTATAAAACATAGTGGTTCATACATATATGTATTTTGGTATAAAATAAAATAGAATGGAGAACCAGGTTTACATAAGTAATAGATTCGCTGGTTGTTCAATCTTGTACTTTGATAGTCGAGCTACTTGTCGTACTTTTGATGGTCTCATCCATCTTGTACTGATATCTATATCCATTCTACCAAACCAATACTAGTACTAGTACTAGGACTTATAGTACCCTATTCTAAAAAAGTGAAACACAATTTGTACTAGAGTACCCTACCTACAGTAAAAATACGAGCATGAGGTTTTTTGTTGAAAGCTGCATTTTGTTTGCTTACTCGATGTTTTAATACCGATACTTGTAGGTACTTTCACTATAAGTAGGGTAGGTACTACTGTTAGAATACTGCTAGAATTTTTCAAATTCTAGCAGTATTTTTGGTAGTAATAGGTAGGTATGTACTAGCTACAGTATACAGTATTATGAGACAAAATTTGTCAACAGTCACAAACAGCTTTCAAAATCCAGGCTCGATTTCAAACTGATTTGCCAATTTTCGAATGAAAATACTGATCTAGTTAAAGCAATTTTTATAATGTATGCTTGCAATGGCTCTAATATCGTAACAAATTAAAGAAAGCTTTTTATTTCCTAAATATACCTAAGTACTTATAAGTACTTTATTAAAATAATTAAAATAAAGAACTTGAGTAAGAGTAGAATGAGAAAAATTTAGAAAATTGACAAAGTAAAATATGTACTTACTAAAATCCTCTTTTTATTTAATAAAGTTGATAATTTTTGTGGTTTATAAACTTATTTTATAAAGCATTTTTAGTCAAATTTTAACATTAAATAATTCCAATTTTTTTTACATAAATCAATTCAATTTGTAGAAAGATTTAATTTAATTAATAATTTGATGGTTTTAGGTACCCTACTTATATAAATATACTGTATGTGGTAGATATCGGTACATCTACATTTTTTCCAATATATGGTTTTTTTCTTCATTTTTTCATATTTCCTCGGTTCAAAGAAAACTTGGCATAGCTTATACATATCTATAATTTGTACAAGTAAATAGATACATAGGTATACCAAGTTCCATTATTTTAAAGTAAATTTAGTTAAGAAAATAAGATTACTGGCAGGTATGTAGTATTTATTCTTCTTTTCTTGGTATATATGAGTAGGTATTGTATTTAAATTGGATTTTCAACGTATCAGTATCAGTAATTGAACTTTTAGACCATATTATACTGATTGTACGATATTATACTGTATCGTACCTACTGAAATAGATATCCTTTAACAAATTTTTAATCTTATTATCTAAGTACACCAAATACATAGAGTTAGCAGGTATTTTTCTAAGAAAAGTCGACTTAAACTCAATATTTTCTCAAAAAAGTCAATTTTTTAAAAATCCGCTAGTAAAATAGCACTTATATCTGTAGCTTTACACTATAGTGCAGTAGGGTACTTATGTATACTGTAACGAAAACATTCATTAAAATCTAAAAATCTACACTATATACATACTTATAGGTAAGGTACAAAGCAATTTCCACTTTTTCTCAACTGGTCAGCCCAAGTCATTAATTGTAATTCGGGATATTTTTTATCGTCTAACGTGTTTTATTTCTTAAAAAAACGAATATTAGGTAGAGTACTGTACTAGTAGTAGGTAGTAGAACATGAGAATTACAGTTTGATCATTTGATCCATTTCTTTCAAGTTTACTTAAGGCTTTGGGGCTTGACTTTTTTTTCTCCTTTCTTTACTTTACTTTACTTTGAAATTTGCTGTAAAAACTGGGGAAAAAAACTGCAAGTTTCAGCTTGGAAAGCTGAGAAAACGTGGATTGAATGTTAGGCGACAATGTCCTTTCCTAATATACTACATAGTAGTACATACGAGTAGTACTAGGACAATGCTTTAGACTTGAGATATACATAGTACTGCAAAAGTACAGTATATACCAGTTAAAATAAGAATTTCTTTCATACTAAAGTGCCTACTCGTATACATGCAGTAGTCTACAGACTGTAGTTAGTGGAGAAATTGCAGGATATTTTTGTAATGTATAAGTTAGATACTTGCAGGAGAAAAAAACTTGGGGGAAAGTACAAAAATCATTTAATCAATAAATGCCTCACAGTCTACTCAAGCAAGACAAGGCTTTAGAACTTGCATGCAAGTCAAATATGTATAAGGTATTATTTGAAAAATTTGAAAACTTTCGTAGGAAATGCACCTTTTTTAATAACTTTTTTGATTATTTATTGCACAAGAACTTATATACAAGAACTTACTGTTATAGTAATGTCAGGCCTTGTCAATATTTTTTAAAAAAGTCAAATTTATAAAAAAAGGTGAATTAAGAAATTGATTGAATCAATTTTAATATTTTCTAATAGTAAATGTATTGATAGATATCTTTAATTATGAAAAATTGCTAAAAATGTACAATTTCAGTTTTATTTCAGATTTTTACATAATACTAGTAGTTTGTATACAAGTACCGGTATTTCACTATTGGTCGGTAATTTAGCTACAATTTTACAGAAAATTTTATGCCTCTTCAGAATATACCTACAGTATACTTTCTACAGTAATTGTAAGAATGAATTTGAATTTTTTTGAAAAGAATTTTATACTACCTAGGTATATGAAAAGCAGAGAATAAATAACCAAATACAAAAAAATACAAATAAAAATGGTAGGTAATTAATTACATACCTAAATTATAGTAATAACAGTTAGTATTGGAAGAATTGTAATTTTTGATAGAGCTAGGTATAATTTTTACCAAAAATTTTGATATTTTTTTTATTTTATTTTTGTCAAGAAGTGTCTTAAAACTAAAACACTTGATAGTAAGTACATTGTATTATGTACTGGTAAAAGTATTTAATAATAGAGCCACAGTCTTTAGGTAAAATGGCCTAAATGATTAATGTACATTTCATGAGCCTTCATTTCTGAGTAGGTTTTCCATTCTTTATATTCTTATTATCTCTACAATCTAATATTACTTACTAACTATTATGTATTCTGTACCTACTATTCTGTACTTATAGTATTTATAAATATCTGCTGAAAGTTCCTTACATAATAAGAATGAGCATTATGATGTTAGTCTTGTACAAGAATGAGAGAAAAAAAGTAAGAATAGAAATATTAGCAAGGGCCAAGAGGCTTTTACAAGACAAGCAAAATACGTATAATAGAATAGATAGTAAAAGTAAAAGTACAGCAAACATGCCTTCACGAGCAAAATGAAGAATATCTTGGACATTCTACTACACACTGTAACTGCTCTATAAAGCCATTTTTAAGCTTGTTTATGGTATTTTAGTACATTTCTAAAGTTCTAAGGTACCTTATACAGAGGCTATTGCCTATTGCCTACACTCTGAGGCTGAGCTTAAAAGCATAGGAAATTATTAAAGTTTAATTCGGTAAGAAGTTTAGAACCTAGCCCGTGGAAAAATCTATTAAAAATCGCATTACACTTATAGTTAGCTACTACATAATACTTAATACAAAGTAATAGTACCCTACCTACTTTGTAAATTCGTAAATTCTACTAAATTCAACACACTACTATATCTACAGAATATATCTATGCAACTTTATAAAATATTATACAATAATAGTGTATTTTGTATCCTACTTTATTTAGAAGATTTCCTGTTATATATTCACTCTAATAAAATTAAAGTAGCCTTAATTTATCGAAAAAAACAAAGTGATTAATTCATATCTTTTTAAGTAAGTAGCAATTATGTAGTAAGTTATCATAAAATTAGATTTTTTGATAAATTTGTGTTAGAAGAGTTTAGATAATACTCGGAATTCAAAACCTCAAGTTTTTTTATCGATTTTTTCCTATTGTAAAAACCTCTACTACTAGAGAGTAGAGACTGACTACTGCTGTGCTTAATGTCCCATTTCAAAAATTTCTAAGAATTTGGTTGAATTCTCAAGAAGTTGAGTTATATTATTCTTTTATTTGGACTTTTAATAATACTATACTTTATATACCTAGTATACTATTTTTACATCCTATTCACTAGTAAATTGTACAATTTTCTATTCATTATGCAGCTTTAGATTATCTTTCTGTAGTTGTATTTTTGTTTATTTTATTTTATAAAATAAGATTTGGATTTGCCATTTAAACCATATCATATGCTCGTAAATGCATTTGTTTGGGTTGCTTTCATTTCTTTAACTTTCACTCAATTGAACTCGAAAATGAGCCAAATAATACAATTTACTGTATCTCATGCCTATGAATTGTAAATATATGGCTTTCCATAATATTTTATAAAGAGCCATTTTTTGCCCAAAATATTCTAAATAACTCTATTTTAGAGTACCCGGAAAGTTTGTATACTTACTTTATTTAGTTAGTAAAACATGTTTGCTTATACAATATTTATTTTAAATATTTCAGTAGACCAACTTATTTCGAATTTCAAATTTCAATATCAAATACTTATGTGGTAATGGAAATACGTATTATGATGTGTACTACTGGAAGTGTATAAGCAAATACCCAAGTCCTAGAAATAAAATGAGTTTTTAAATTGAAATATGCTTTTGTTTTGACTGTGTCTTTTAAATGCAGAAATTTATCTACTCATCAGTTGAACATTTTTCAAATTTCTAAAATTAAAAACAAACATTGTGAAATACAGACAGAGCACAAAGGTAAAATAAATAACTCTACCTATCTGTACATAGCATAGGTACAAATAAGCACTATTTACTAATTAAATGATTAAATCAATTTAAAAAACATGACATAGAATCGAATAGAGTTAGAATATATTGTATAAGTACCCTACTTGTTAAAGTAAATTTATGAAATTAATGATAATTTATGCTTATATTTTGATCAAATTTTGAAGTAGGTATTTATGTATATTCTCAAAAAATTTGAAAAATTCAGTTTCATCTAAAAATTAGTCGATTAAATAGAGGAGACTAACATGAAATTGACATTTTTGCGCTAAAATTAAGATTTTTCAAAGAGTTTATATATGATTAATTTTAGTCAAAACCTTCAAAATGAACTTTTATTCAATAGACTAGTGATAATTTTCTAAATAAAATTAGTATCGGAAAAGCTAGTAAAAGTTTGACAATATATTATTTTGCTTTCTATATTCATATTGACTTTTTATAACAAAAAGAAAAACTGACAGTTTTAACTTGGACAAATATTAGTAGACAAATTGAGTTTTTATGCAAATACGTACAAAAAAATATTAATATTATTAAATGTACAATTTCCAAATGTAAAATAAATAGATTAGTTTGAAGAATAAATACTTACCCTACTTATACTGATAGGTACTTGGAATTTTTTTGTGTGTACTTTTGAACTAGTTCTATTGCTATCTAAATGACATAATATCAGTATTCAAAGGAAAATAGAATTACAAAAAATAAATTGGTTTGTGTCATGTAAGTTTTTATCTCTAAACTGAATCTCTATGTACTTTATGACCCCTTTAAGGCCTGCCTGTACTACGGAGTATCTAGACTACAGCTGTATGTTCGAAATAGTTTGAAATTTTTAAAGTTTTACTTTAAATATTTCCCAGATTCATTTAATGATAAAATATTAAAGTTGAATGGAGAGAGCTTTTGTGAAATTTTAATTAGTTTCATTAAATCTTTAGAGAACCTCAAACACAAATCTGACTCTGATTTCAAAAGGCGGATTTTTTTTGTTTCACTTGCTTACATATCATTGGGACTTGTAGTATTAGTATCTACCTATCTTGTCATTTCTAATTTCATCAAATAGTCGATTAAGTCTCTTTGTACTAGGGTACTTTGTACATATCAAAGGAATTTCTTGTGCGGGAAATCTTCAGAATCAGAGAACTTTTTGAAAATAAAGCCATTAAAGTCTTGTTTACTATAGTTCAAATACGAGTATCTTGAATTCTGAATTACAATTTGTTAAAGATAATTATATTTATCCTACAAATATCAGTATGTGTTAATTATTGAATTTTGAGCATTAAAAATCTTTTAAAAATTACATATCGTCCTCTGATCTATGTTAAATTTCTAGAATTGAGTCATTTTTATCTTTAAAATGGGCAAAATTCATAATACTTTATACATTGTATTCACATAAAATAAATATTAGAACTTATTATAATTATTATGAAAAAAGAATAAAATATGCGAAAATGCTAAAAATTTTTTAAATTTTGAATAAAATGTACATTTTCTGTTTTAAGTGCATTTTTAAGTTTCAGAATTTTTGAGATTTGCAAAAATATGGTTTAAATTATTGCAAAATTATAAATAGGTATCTAACAAAGTGCAAGTTCAAATTTTACAGGTTCCCCTCATCAGTTTTAACTAGGTAATCCTACAGATGGATATAAATTAGACTTAGGTATATAAAAGAGAGAAAGAAAGATTAATCGTGTATACCTATACCTTATATTACATTTATGATATTAGTATAAGGTTTAACTAAACAGTGAGATAGATAGGAGTATCTATCAGTAGATAGGGACTTTATAAGGGCAAAAGGGCAACAATAAATTATCTTTCTCTCTCGGCGGATAATAATGAAATAAAATCTTGCTTCGTTTCCTCCACAAAGTCTGAATTTCGAAATTTCGAAATTCGAAGCCCCTGATTTAATTTATTTTATGGCCAAAAGTAGACCCTTTCTACTACATAGGTACTATGGTATATTCTTAGCCCTACTGAACTGATACTTTTGCTTTACTTGGTAGTAGATATAAAACCATCTGAAGGAATTTCAATTGCCCTTATTCTTCAAAACCTTGATAGAAAAAAAGTACAAAGATTCAATTCCATGTTTGTGGAATTGAAATGGTAGTAATTTCTTTCTGTACGAGTAGTAGTATAATACTACTAACTTGATTGAGAAAAATATACAAGACTTAAAAGCAAAAATAAAAGAAAACTGGGAGAAATACTACTAGGTAAAAGTAGGTAATAGAAAGGTTGTGTAGACCATCAAAAAATCTCGAATTTATCAATAATATATTTTTATAAAAATTCAGAATTTCATGTTGAAATCCGCATATATAAGGATAAGAGCAATTTGCAATTTTTTTAAATCTATTTGAGATTTTTTTTTGAAATTTTTGTCAATTTCAAAGGCTTTTGTTTTCTTATACTCCATACAATATGAATTTACAAAATTTAGACTATCAGGAATTTTTAGCGAAACTTATCTTTAGAGAAATTTTGAAAAATTTAGAGAAACTATCGATTTAAAATATTCAAAACTGATCTAAAGCCATAACAGATATCTTGAAACAATCTTCTAAAACTCGGATCTTGCTCTCAATTTTCAATTTCAAAAGCTTTTTCTTGCAGAAATTGAGACCAAAATCTAAGTTTTCAAAGCTGAATTGTATCAGGATGAAATAGTGTATACGAATGTTTAAAATATTCGAGATAATTTTAAGAAATATTTAATTTTGGTCAAATATTTTATTCAATTTTTCAAGCATTTACTTGCATAATTGAGACCAAACGTGGTTTTTCAGAGCCGAATTGTATCAATGAAGTTCTGTTTTTAGTTTTAAACGAGAATTAGCTCGTAGAATTAGCTCGAATATGTATGCGAGCTAGTTGATTCAAGGGCTTTAGTTCTGGATCGTAAATTTTTTCTAGAAAAGTAAAATAAAAAGCTCTTTCTTTTCTTCAGTCTTTCTTTCCCATGCTCAGAGAAAGGTGTTTTCTAATGATAATATTAAATTGCTTTCAAACAAATATTCGCATTATTCTGTACAAGTTCTACGAAAACATACTTACATTTACCTTGCCAGAAAGTATATTTTTTCTAACGATAAGTCCTTAAAATTAAGTATTAAAGCTCTCAATTTTTCAACTAAAATACTTACTTTTAATTACTTACCAAATACCCTGTGTTTGGTACTAGCACAAGTACTTTTTTTCTTTGAAAGTTTCAAGTTTTAAGCCCTAAGCATAAATAAAAATACTTTAGTACATTTTGAGCAAAGATAAGTAGGGACTTTTACTAAAAAAAACTGCACTTTTCTCTCCAAATATAGGATTTCATTTGAACACATTCTGAAATGGATAATTTAGCACAACATGCATTTGGTTAATTTCAGTTTGTTTGCACTTTGTAACTCAAATGTTCGGGGGAAAAAAATTGCTTTTTTAGAATCTTTTTATGGATTTGAATTGTCATCAAAAGGGTTTTTATGACCGGATACTACTATACATACATAAGTACTACGAGTATTACCTATGTATGTATATAGTAGTATAGATGTCTCAAAAGCCGTAAGTATATTTTAGGGTAAAATATATTTAAACTATCCAGTAAAGTGATAACTAAGCCTATAATTTCAAATGAATATTTTGCTTTAAATTTTACAAAATATGCTAGTATCATATATTTAGGAAATTCTATATGACCAGAAGGATTAAATTTTGTTTTGTGTTTTTAACCTATTGTAGAAATGAAATAAATGCTACTAATGATAGTATGTACTGTATCGGGATATTTCACTGTATATTTTGTATGTAGGTATACATTTCCCCTATGTTTGCTAAAATGGTTGAATTTAAAAGATTTTCCAAAGCCCGACTGATCGAGAATGGTCCATTTTATCTAGTAGTATCTAGAAATATAAACAAAATATAACCATGTTGGTACACTTTTATTTATCGAATATCACAGGTCTTAGAATGATACTTGAATTTGAATAACAGTTTAGAATGCACATTTTACATCCAAAATGACTGTATTTTTGGACTCTTCTTTGAACCCTTTGAAGCTTAGCACATTATTTTGAAAACAAGTCAAGTAAAAATCCTCAAAAAAAATAGAGGATAATCTTTCATAGTAAAAGCATTATAATGCTTGAAAAAGTAAGTACGATTTGAGATTTCTGGAAAGTTGAAGATTTAAGTACCTACTTAAAAATTCACTCTACGCACTTTTCTAATCTGGGAAATCACTGAACTTGAGATTTTGCATAAATTACTTATACATAGTACAGAGACTAGTAAATGCATTAAGAAATCGAATTGGGAATTGAGGGATTTATAAAACACATGTTCAAATGACATTTTTATCAAAAGTTACCAAATTCATAAGAAATTAGATACAATTCTTATTGAGAAAACAACAAAAAATTGATTTTGTAGGCCAAATTTTGCTAAATTTTATGCAAATATTTTTAATTTAAGGCCTAAATTTGCACCTTTTGTATAATTTCTGATTTATTTGAAATATTCCTTTGAAAATTTGGTCAATCTTAGCTTATCAATTCAGCACTGAAACTCCGATTTTGACCTCAAATCGTGAATTTACTAGCAGAATTTAGAGCAAAATGTGGTTTCAAAGATTTTTAAAGTGATTAAAGCATTAAGGCCTAAAGTGATCTCAATTAATTAAATTTTGGTTCTAATCTTCCAAGTTTGATGCTAAAATCAGGCATATTGGCATCAAAGGCTTTTAAGTTGGACAAAATTAGTTTAAGCCAAGTGTCCCAATTTCTAGCTCTAATTTTTACGAATTAAAGATTCCAAAAAGGGCGGAATTTTTTCTCCAAATTCATTCAAATTATTCCCATCTAACAATAAATATCTAAAAGTAAAAACTGAATTGAATATTCAAGTAAAGTCTTTTCTCTAAAATTCTCTAATCTGACGTCATTATCGGACAAAAGTGTGAGATCTAGAACATAATAGAAGTCTAGAAAGATAATAGCAAAATAGATTGTAATGGGGTATATTAAGGAAATTGGAAAAGAGAAATGTGAAATAGATTTTAGATATTTCAAATGACTATTATATTCTAATGTATAATCATAAGGTACTTCCATACTTATACGGATAATATAATAAATAGTAGGTAGGTACACTATTTCATGGATATTATTATGGAAAGATATTAATTTTGATAAATAGGGTTGAAATATTCGATTTATAGAGGTAGTGTACTCGTATATATCATCAGTAGGGGAGAAAATAATTCATAAAAGCCGAGCAAATGAAATGATTGAATGGCTTTTGTAAGGAAATTCGAAGAATTTCGGAAATTTCTATTCAGATTTCAAATCATTTTGAATACTTTTTGAAATATTTGAATTCACTAAAGTATATCGAGATAAAACCGAATTAATGTTCAATAATCATATCTATAATACATTATACCATACCTACAGTCTACAGTATAAGTCATAGGATATAAATTGCTTACAAATTATATTTTGATCCTTTTTACTATGAATTAATTCTTTATTTAAACTATCTATCGAGATACCTATGACTATTATGCAAACAAAATCTATTATACTGTTTGTATAACAATCGTAAAAAGTTTTTTGATGTCATCGGAAATTCAGTCTGTTTATTTTGTTTTATAATTAGTTGTAGATACTCTAATTTATCAATTTTTATGCTAATTTATGATTTTTACCCAAAATGTTTTAATATTTTTTGAAATTTTAGAGAGTTATTCTGAGCTGTTTTTGTAATATTTTGAAAATTTTGCATTTTTTCTTTATTTTGAGAATTTCTCGAGTTTTTTGAGAAATTTATTTGGCAATTTCTTGAGGATTTTAAGAGGCTTTTTAGATAGTGTAGGTCTTAAAAGAAATGTCAAAATGTAAATTAGATTGTTGTGTCGAAGGTTGCTTTTTATCCAAATTGAAGTGTTGAGTTGAAAATGCAGGTTCAATAAGTAAATTATGTAAAATTTGGGCATTTCTTAGAAATTTTGAACAGCTTTTATGCCTTAATTATCTCATGCATAAATAACACTCTTGGCTAAAAGGTTTCCCAATTAATTTTTTATTAAAATTGAAATTGCTTTTACTCATACATACAAAAGCACCAGTCACTAGTACACAATATTCCAAAGCTAAGAACCAATATTGAAAATTTGACCTAATTCGCTCGGTCCTATTACTGGTAGTGTAGAATTTTTACTTAAGATAAATAATACCATACTGAGATATTACGTATTGTCCTACTTAGGATTAGTAATACAATTTTTCCAAAAAAATATTTACAATTTTAAAAATTGAACAAAATTTTCAAAAAAACCTATAAATTCTTAAAATTTTCTTAAAAATCGATGTCATTTGGCTCTTGAATTGTTTCATAGTTTAAGTTTATTACCTAGCCGAGCCTCTTTCTCTGTGCACCACAATTTATTGAGTCATTTTTTTTTTTTTTTCAATTTTTTTTGTGCAATTTTCAATAGTTGATAAATTTTAACTAAAAGCTCCTACTATTATTGTACAAAGTAGAACTATGTACCAGTGTCAATTTGTTCAAAGTTCCAGGTTTTAAGTGTTATATCAGTTTTAAGAGTATCAGTATTCCTACATAGTATAAGTTACAAGTAGTAGGTAGGTAGCATGTGTAATGTGTAATGTAAAAAAGTGAATTTGATTTTCGAGCCATCTGCGTGTCCCTCTATTCTATTAACCTAATGGGTAAAATCTTATGAAAAAAGTTGAACAAAAGTAGACAATCTTACTCTGTACTTGTACTACCTCTATAAAGGCAAAATAAATAGGCCAAAAAGTAAGCAAAAGAGTAAAAAAAAGTACTTTTGTAAAAAAGCAAACTTTTAATTCCAAAGTAAAGAAGGAAAAAAAGTATTTTGATCTCAAGATTTCGACTTCTTTTAAACAAAAGAACAGCTTGGTCAGGCAACAGATCTTGAGAATTTTTTTGACTTTTTTCTCAAACTACCAAATACACATATACGAGTAGATACTATATCTTATACCAACAGATAAATGGCATATTGCACAAATTACAGTGGGAAACAAGTAGAACGTAGAAAGTCAAAAAAGTAAAGTTAAAATCGCACTTTTTCGAGAAAAAAATCGATATTAAATAAATGACAAAAGCCTGAAATAACTACCTACTAGTTACTACTTATAAGTATAAGTTATCTTATATGTACAAATTATCTTCAGCTGTGACCAACCCCCTTAAATTATAGGTACCTAAATCTAAAGAATCAAATATCACCGACTTGGAGAAAGTTACCTTATACTATCAGTAGTACTCTTTTTATAACAAATTAATTTGATTTTTTTAGGCTTTTAAAGAAACATTTGAAGCTATTCATTTTTATAACGATTAATTTTCGAGATATTATAGCTTAATAAAGCCTATCGAAATTATTATTGGTCATCATTTTGAATAAAATTAAGAAATATATCGTGTGGCGCTTTAAAAAGTTTACATGACGATTCCTGAATAAAAAATTTTATTCATGGAAACTGTATCCT
>JAQIXA010002160.1:0-19348 GCA_034699045.1 Nanhermannia cf. coronata Gr-Ori-00579 | reverse complement strand
TCATAAGAAGTCATAATAATAATAGTAAATTTCTTGAAAATGTTGGAAATACACATATTGTTCAATATAAGGCCCCCCTCCCCAAACAGGGAACATTTTCAACTATTTTCTCTATAAATACAAAAGGACATGTAATCTTTACCCTTTATTCTGATACGTAGTACCAGTATCCTATCCTGTAAGTAAATGTAGATTTGAAAATTACATTTCAGGCGTGACTCTCATATTCTTGTATCTTGAAACTTATTTTATACCCAGTATATAGGTAGATATTGTGTATATAAGTTGATATTATTATGATCCTGCGGTATTTTCTCTATAACAAGTAGCTGGACTTTTTCTAAAAAAAAATTTGAGCCTATCTGTGAATAAGATAAGATCATCTTATTTAACTTTTTGTGACGAAAATTGTACATTTTCGGGTATTTCAATCGAATATGTGCATAGAATCCTTAATTCTGATGTAGATTATTCGGATTCAAAAAAAGCTCAAAATTTTTCAGTCAGAAACTCAGATATTCAATAAAAATAAAAATAAGAAATATATGTATCTGTATTTTATATTCTACCAGGCTATTTACAATGCCCGGATTCAGGACATTGTAATATCAATAATAATAAAATAATTCAAAAAAAATTGTTCCACTCGAAATAAAATTCTCAAAATGGCATTATAAAACTCAAAGAATACAGATTCTAAATAATATAGCATATACAGCAGTCAGCAGTACTATATGAACTATGACCATGTAGTATCTAAATTGACAAATGGCAAAATTTTGAACTTTTTCAAGTACCCTACTCCGTAATTTTTGCGAAAGTTTTGTTTTTTTGTGTAATTCTTATAGTTTTGTAAAGTAACAGCCTGTAAATTGGAAAAAAAACAGATTCAATATTACAAAAATTAGCATTCATGATACTAACTGTGCTTTGTTTACCAATATGTCAAGGGAAGAAAAATGATTAGAAAATTGCAAAATAAATCTCAAAAGTTTAGTTTGATGAAAGTTTTACAAGTAACAAATATTTCTAAACACTTTGTAACTACTATCAGTAGTGTAAATATTACTTGATTTTAAATTCTGCTTAGGGATACTTTAAACTTTTCAATGCCAGGCCAGATGTCTCGAAAAAATTTACACTTTTTGTGCCCTTAAGTAAAAACTAAGGATCAAGATCAAATCCTTACAGATCTATGTAAATCCTATAAATTCCTCAGTAATCCTTTTTTGCAGGGCACTACTAGTACAAAAAAAGTACAACTTGTAAAGGAATTTATAAGAAAAAATCAAAAGCCACTTAACGCTTAAAATAGCTACTCTGGATATAAAAGAAACAAGAAAACATTTTCCCAGATTTTAAAATATAGTTTTCTTATACCTAGATAGGAGGTAGTAAATGCTTTAGGCGAAATTTCTTATTTTAATTATGCACTAACATGCTTTATTACTTAACTACTTATAGGTTAGAAATCTCTGATTTTAAATTAAAATTTGTTTTTCCTCCTTAATTTACTAGAATAATAAATTATGGTTTAGTTACAACCAGACATTAGGTACGAAATTTCTCAATATTTTTAATAGAGCTCTAAAATACGATATTTATATTACATAATCTTTTTGTTTTAATACGTTCAATTCTTTAAGTAGTAGTTCAATTTGAATTTCCCATGGGATTACAAAGACATACGAGACTCCCGTATCATCTAAAATTCATAAAAGCTAATGTTTAAAAAGCCAAAAACGCTTAAGTAGCTAGGGTACTAGGGTACTTGAAAAATTATTAGATACTTGAGTCGAGTTAGTAGTACAAAATCCATAAACTATCCCATGTCCTATATCAACTTGTACTATTAATTTATAGGAAATGCAATGACCGATAAATTATGATGAGAACTTTTAAAAAAGTCTGATTCATAAAAGAATTTAAGTAAACATCGTATCTTTAAAAAAGCAAACAATTTAAAATTTATTTCTAGGGCCCATTTCTGTTTCTTTTGCAAAACCATCTAGACTTTTTAAGGAGGGTTTTTTTATAAGCCTTTATTAAACTTTAAGCTCTTTATATTGCTGCTATCCTTTTATAGAGCTGTAAAATGCATCTAAAGAAATTTTTATAAACTACAGACACTTTCGATGAGGTCCATAAGATCTGAGATGAATTGAGAGAAGAATTGTATAAGTACATAAGACGGTTACACTCCTGAGTTTTTTCATTTCTACTATGTTTTTAGCTCGCACAAAATAAGTATAATAAAAGTTTATTAGAGTTGTCTATATTTATTTCTGTTTACCGGTAATTGTCAGCAACTTATTTTGATTGTACTACTATATATCGTCTGGTCCAAAATAATACAGACCGACTGTCCAAATTATAAATGCTTCAAGTATTTAGAGAGCTTTTTGATGGTCAAGAGCATTTTATTCATACCATTTACTAGTGTATAAAATGGTGTAGAATATAATAAAGATAAAAATCTACGAGTAGTATAATACCTACTATCTACCTATAGTATTCTTATAAGTGTTGTGTCGGTGTCTCAAAAGAGTTTTTTGGTCCTCAATGTATTTCGTAAGTTGCATAATTTATGGAGAAAAAGCTGCTGTGCTTGACTTGTTCACCATAAGTTTACTACAGAAAGACTGTATGTATAATGTACTAGTGTCAGTGAAATAGATAGTTGAGATTTGAGAGAAAGTTTTAAGGCAACTTTTGCTCACTTTCTGTTCTGTCCTACAAAAATAAGAAAAATGTCAAACCATCTGTGGTTTCACTATTTGAATTTTAAAGAAGTCTATGATAGAATTATTAAAATTTATTAAAATTTAATCTATATTTTGGATTATAAATCTAGTGTCTAGGTCTAGTCATATGTGAGTTATATTGCAGAATGCAGAAAAATTGCAATGCTAATTATTTTGAACTGGAGCTTTTTTTAAAAATTAGTAGATATAGCACTTGATCTGTATCAGTAGTAGTAGTTGTAGATTGAAAGTTCTACAACTACTACTTCTATCTGTCTAATATTTAATTATAAGCTGTTTTATTACCAGTATCAGATTACCAGTTTACAATTTCAGGCATTTTCAGCTAATTATCAGAAATCAGAAATTTAATCTCACGTATACTTAAGCGCTATCAATCATTTCAAGTCAACTCATGAACTTCCTAGGAACTTAAATGTATCTGGCTAAATAATATATTCCATTTTTCTGGAGATTTTTGGTATTTACCTTTATAGGCAAATACTTTCTTAATATAAAATGCCTATTAGATTGTAAATTTTAGAAAAGATTGAGTTGAATTGCTCTTGACTTGTTGTTTTGTCCTGTGATCAAAAGAAATACACAAAGTTTAGTATTGTTTTCTATGTAGAGACTAGAAATGTCTATTTTTATAAAAATCCATTTTTTTGTGGCTTTTGTTCTATCAGTATTTCTCCAAGTAAGTAATTATTTTTTCGATCTATAAAATTCTTTTATTAAAAAATGAGACTGGTTTGAACTAGATAGGCGAAGCCAGACCAGAAGCCATATTTTATTTAATGACTCCATTTCATAATACAAAAATGTTGTTTAATAAAAAGTTCCATATATTCTTTAGCTTATATATGCTTTGTGTTGTGTAAATTGAAAATTCTAAATGTAAAAATTTAAATAAAAATTTCAAGTCCTTGCTTTCATTATCATTCTTAGATAATTTCATCTACAGGCTACAGGCATTTTATTATGCCATATTTATTTCAAGGCTATATTTTTATAGACTATATCAGTAATTAAATGCATTTTAACTAAATTCTATTACTTATCCTAATATAAGTACCCTATCTTACAGTCTACAATATAGAGATCCTTATAATTTATAATATACTTATATAGACAGGTACAGATATATTATGACATGTCTACAATATTAAGGTTTAAAAAAATTCCCAAAATTTTGATTTTTGAGTTGGACTTACCATCAGGCCCTTTTTCTTGAGTATCATTTGAAAACCAATTCCTCAGCATACAATCGACACCTTGCTGTGAAAGTCCATGGATTTGTGATTTTTGCCAATCAGTCAGATTATAATTTTTTAAACTGATTTTGTCAAAATCAGAATCTGAATCTATAATGGTATTTGTAATTGAATGATGGTTTGTACTACTTAAGGTCAAGTTATTATTCTTATCGAAACTCCCCATATTGTAATTATGTGTCAAAGTCAACTCTTTATAGTGTTATAAACTTGCCATTTTACTATCAAAAATGTATTTCACCAAATTCAGAACCAGTCTATCATTCTCATAAATTCTATATTTTTGCCAGTTATTGGTAGAACCTTATGGTTAGTTTTGACTTTTCAATATTTACAAGCTCGATTTAACTCTTTCACTTCATTTATTTTTCACTTTTCAAACTTTTGTGTTAATACTATTGGTACAAGTAATACAGAATTTCTAGTAATGCCAGTACTATTAAGTTTTGTATTTGATCAGGGGAATGAAATCACATTTTTCTATTTCTTGATTCATTTGATGAAATTTCCTGAAATTGGTAGGTTCCCAGTGTTCTATTCTATTCACAATTTCACCAAGAATGTCTTGAAAAATTCTGGCAAGCAAAGACCCATAGAATCTAACCTTATGAATGAGATTTTTTTATAAATTGTGAAATTCTTTAAAAAATACCAAACCTATACCATAAAGGTCATAAGCACTACAATATACTATCAGTATATGGTAATGGTAAAGCTAATAGAATTTACTTGAAATCAATGGACAGTAAAATCTTCGATTATACTGTACTTTTTGTGATTGATCTTGATCTTTAAATCTCCAAAACTTGAGATATCTCTAATTTTGGCACTGGAAAAGACATTTTTACAAATTTTTACTAATTTTAGCTTTAGGACTAGGACTTATCTAAAATCGTATCTTACGGTTGTACCTATTCATACATATCCGTATATAAGAATAAAGTTTAAAAAATTATTTTTATCAAATTGCAGATAGAATAATTAAGTTTTTAACCTAGTAAAGTTTTATGAAACTTTTATATTTCTATTTTTTTTACATTGCTATTCTTAGCATTAGTCTAGGTCTAGAAATTAGAACTCTAGAATAACTTGCACTACACTTGGTTGAATTTTAGAATCTTATAATCTCAACTCGTTAAGAATAATTATCAACACAGGCAGGTGCACTTTTTTGAACTTTTCAGGTCTGCTTTTTTATAATAAAATTATTTTTTGATTTGGTATGGTTTACTTCTGTTATGTAGCATATAGATAGTAAGAGACCTATGGTATGGTACTAGCACAATTATTTTTAAAACTTTTTTTATGAAACAAAAACAAAGTTAGCTAGGTAAGATAAGATATGTACCTACAACAAAGTATGTAGGTAGTAAGAATAAATAGATTTAGATAAAATGTTATTAGAGATATAGTATGGTATGTATAATATGTAGGTACTTTTTACTTTATCGTGAGATTCTTTTGTAGATTTCTTGAGGCTCAACTAAACTTACCCAAGTTCAAAGTTGAACTGCTACATGTAGAAAAAAATGCTATTTTCAAGCTTTTGCAAAACACCGAAAATCCCGAATAGGTAATTCTTATATTACCCTCGGTTTTGTTCATCTAAAATGTAATGCAAGATTATTTCTATAAACTTGCGCGTAGTAGTGGTTAGTGTCAGTGTTATTAGTAGTAGCACTGCATTGCATTGCATTGAACTTGAACTGGGCATTTAGCAACTAACTTGGTATTTAAGCTTTGAAAAACCAGATTTGAGCTTCAATCTTACTACATAAATACCTGTGAAATTATTGTTCTAAAAACATCTTAATAGCCTCCCTGATGAATACTTTTTTTATCGTTTTTTAAAATCAGATAAAAGAAATTAGGTACTTATTTAATTAGTACAATTTACAATAACAAGCAATTTATCTACCATAAATATTATGGTTTACTTTTATTGTAGGCGTAGATTCCGATTCAAAGTTCATTAATAGTTAAGTTCATTAATAGCAAGCAATGCAATGGTAAAACAAGGAATTTTTGTTTTTTGCACTTCATTGTATTGTAGGGTACCCTGTCCCTGCTTATTAATTTACCCAACTTGTTTTGTTTGTGACTTGTGTTGTGGTTGTGTTGTGAGTGACTTGTCTTATTCAATGTTTTTGTTATTTCAATTTACAAATTGACCAATTCTAATTATGTCCTGATCAACTTGGAAAATCATACAAGTAATATAAATCCAAAATTGAGTTTTTCAGAGCTAAATTTCAAGGTCAAAGCATAATTATTAATTATTGAGAGAGAGATAGAGATGAAAGAGAAAGTTTTTCAATTTACCCCATTATAACTCATCATTTCACTTTCACTTTTTATTTTTATGGATGATTTTGTTTTTATATTTTGTACAGCTTTTTAGCATAAGATCATTTAACTTTTCCATGCATTGAATTAATTGATGACAGTACCCTATTAATACCCTATTAAGTACCCTATTAAGTACCCTATTAATTCACATTTAAAAATTGGGTCAATAATAAGGTCAATTTAGACATCATGATCATGTTCATAATCATGATGAATATGAAGTGCAGAGCAGAAGATATCCAAATTCAAAAATCAAAATCATCAATGAATTCATTCATTCAAATTCATAGTATAATTAATTTTAATTGTATTTTGTGCTATAGACTGTTTTGTGTTATTAACTTATAATTATGTAGTGCTTGTGCTTTAAGGTTGGACGTTCAACATGACATTCTTCATCCTTGTTTAGCAGGTCAGAGGCCCAGGCCCAGCAGGTGAGTTTTTGACTTTTACATTTTGACAAATTATTATTATTATTGTTGTTAAAGGAAATCAAATTGTTTTATTATCATTTGTTGTAAGTAGGGAAGTATTTACTCATCCATCGTAATTAGCAATGCAATTGTAGGTAATAGTAATTAAATTGTAGTTTGTAATCACAAATTACCTACCTATGCCCACTGTTGATTTTAATGTAGAAAAGGTAATTTGTAATTTTAAAATGAATGCAAAAATATGTGAATGCCCTGACTGAGTTCATTGACACTTCGACAAATTTTATCCGAGTACAAATTCAAATTCACAAAATTCTGATCCATAGAAATCTCAATTGATTTGCCCTTTGGCAATTTTGCATTTTTTTCAATCCAGACTGATTGAAAATTTTAGCTTTTTTTTGTTCGAAAAGCTTTGAAGAGGTAAGGTCAACTTTTTCTTTGCTCCCAAAAATTATCCAATTTTTCATCAAAATTTAATTATTCTAAAAATCATCGATAATTCTTCATTTTCATCCACATTTTCATCTTTGGAATCAATAATTAAGCACAATGGCTGGTGGTAATGGTAATAGCGGTAGTAGCAGCGGTGGTGGTGGTGGTCCCAGTGGTTCCGGTGGTGGTAATGCACTTCGTAATAGTCAAAGTGCTAATTTTATCCAACAGAGAAAGGATCGTGGTGATGGGTCTTATCGTCCAGCTGGACATGGTCATAATCGTCAATATCAAAGTCGTCCCCGGGGTGTTTACACTGCTCATCATTCATCACAAAGTTTTCATGGTCCAAGTCAATTAAGACAACATGCTCAACAAGAACAGGTACATTTTCCTATATAATTTTTTAAAAATTCAGCTCGGAAAATGGAATTTAGGCCTTAATTTACACTACTTAAGCCTGTAGGTATAATAATTGAGGTCTAAGTTTGTTTTTACAGAGCTTAATTAAGCATATAGGGTACCATAAATGGATTAATTAACATGTCATCTTGATCTTGAGATTGAGAATGATGAAAAGGAAGATCTTAAATGAGATCTTCCTTTTCATCATTCATTCAAATTCATTAATGATCTTGAACTGGGGAAAAGTGACATATGTGTATGATACATTATAATGTTTTCTTTATTTTCGTTTTCTTTTACAGACTCAGGGTTACAATAGTGATGAATTTGCGAATGATTCTCCACCAAGAAGTAAATCATCCCATATTGCTCCAAATACACTCTTTGTCCCTGCTAATGGATCAATTCGATCTAATTCATTGTCGAACATGGCTAATTTAACTAATGCTTACAAATCTTTATTTGAATTGGTAAGTAATTGTATTATTTATTATTAATTAAATTATTACCTATTAAAATTAAAATTAAAATTAAAATCAATATTAATTTTTCATTTGATGTGCATTTCAGGATTCAGAAGATTGGCTGGAATCACATTATGAAGCGGGTAATTACAATTACATAATACCCATCGACCTACTATTAAATATTTCTTTTCAATTTTCAAGTCACTCCACAGCTATAGACTGTTATAATAGTATTTATATTTATGTTATTTATTTTCTCTTTATATCTTAGCTATTGGTGCCTTTGCAACAACTAATGGACTAATCCAAGTTAACCTTCATAGTGGAATTCGGGTTTATTTAACTGTAGATAAAGCAATTCGGGTTCTTAACTATACGGTAAATGAACATAATATACCTAAACATTTTCACTAGGCCAATGGTTTCATTAATAGAATTTTTGATAATAAATTATATTTTATTGTCTTGCCCTTCTAGAGTCGTGTAATTTTGGCTTTGAGTTCAACTGGTTCAAGTGCGGCTTTAATTCATCCAAATGGAAAAGTCTATCAATATGGCACAAGAGTGGAAATTAAATGCCAAGATAATATCAGAGACAATCATAAGTAAGAAGAATAAATAATTTTGGCTTAATAAAACTTTATATATATTTGATGATTTATGATTATTTTATAACTAGATATGCAAAGATGTGGTAAGTATTGTATTGTATTTGTATTGATGATTGTGAAGTTAATAATCATTTTTTAAATTAAAACTTACTAACAAAACCTAACACCTACTTTTTTTTATATTTTGTAGGTATAAAGGGATTTCATTTTCTTCTGAGAATTGCTCTTTGATCTACATGGTCGACTCGGCTGGAACAAGGACAACATCGGATAACTTTTCTGATATGGGTGGTGATTTTTCAATGCAAGGTAAATAGTAAATACAGATTACATTATACATATAGAATGTAGTATCTTTTTATTGATGATTCACTCGTCCAGTTTATACTTTATTTTTATTATTATACTCGATTAATACCTAACTTGATACATATATTAATGTAAAATCATTTTTTCAGTATTTTTGCAAGATTCTCAATATGGACCGCAAATGATAAAAGATTGCACACAATTACTTCAAATGGCAACTTATTGGATATCTGAGGATGGTGTCGAAAATTGGATAATAAATGGAATTCGTATTTCTCAAACTCCTGATGGTATGGTTCGGGTTGGCCGAGGACAATCTAAATATTTAATGAGAACTTCTCCAAGTAATGGAACAGCTTCATTTTCTACTCCTTATATGCATGCTACAGGTATGTAATAATCCGTATTTTCTATTAAATTACTCTTATCTACAATGTCGAAAGCTTACTCTTACTTGATTGATTGACATAGAGCTGTGCAAAAATTAATTAAACTTTTGAACATTTGTTTTCTCTTGTAGCTTCATGCGGTCCATCAAAGCACATGTTTGTGAAACGTGGTGAGAGACGAATGCATTTTGATGGAGCTTCTTTCACAGTACGTAATGCCGGTCACTCAGCTGGGTAAGATAAGACTAATAAAGTCTTGATTAATCGATTCTTTTATGGAAATCACGTACCATTATTATTTTTTCGATTTATTATTAGATTCGATGAATTCGGACAAGTGAAAGTCTACTAGTCACCAGTCAATACTCAAACTCAATCAACACTTCATAATCATCATCATCAATAGTCATCAATAGTCAATATAACAAACAATAACAATAGTCAATATAATCTAATCAATCAATATAACTACTCAATATAACTACTATTAACAATGAATTGAAAGGGACACACTTAAACTACGAATCAGGCCTTAATCAATCAAGTATTTATTTGAACCAAAATTCAAAATGTTAGTATTCCTCGTAATATTCAGACTCATTTTAAAATCGTCCAATTATTTTGACCTAAAAATGATAGGTAGTCGTAGTCAGTACAAGTCAGTATTATGAACCACCAATTTTAGTCTTTTAATCTATTCTTTCTTTCTCTCTCTCTATCCTTATACCAAGCTATACTTCAATGCATGTAAATTAATTTTAACCCTCTTTATCATTATTTATCAATTGAAAATCTTGCAATTATTTTAGTCTAATAATCAATGTATTTCTCAACATTGTAATGTCATATCATGATAAAGTATTATAATTTATAATAAGTATGTATAAGTAGTACTTAGACAAGTGAAATTATAAACTATCCAGAACTAATTGTAATTGTGTGATCCCAAATATGTTATATATTTAAAAAATTAGTCAATTGTGTAAAATTTAAAAAAAATGACTCTCTTATTATATTGTCGCCAAAAAAACTAATAAAATGTCTTAAAACCAATATCTATATCGATTATCAGTAGGTACTTGATCATATTTAGATATATTTAATATTAATTGTTTAATCATTCATTAGTAAGTTTAAAAACCTTTAATAAATCAAAATCAACTACCTGTTCTTACTAGAAGTTTTATAGAAAAGGATTTTAGAAGTAACTCGAGTTTGGGGGAGAAAGTAGAGAGAGCTTTCTAAAGTAGAGAATTTGTAGTCAAAATTCACTTTCTCCAGTCTAGATGCCGTAGGAATTTTTCTACTTGTTACTCGTTAGAGTCTTTAGTAGAACTTTAGATCTCAAGAAACTTTCTCTAGTATCAGCTAAATTGTATAATTTGAACTTTTTTTAAAGCCAAAATACCTGTGTTTTAATTACATTTACATAACTATGTACTTACTAGGTACTACCTAAGATAGAGAGCCTACTCCGACTTATTTCTTAAATTAAATGAGCATCAATTCTCGTGAACAGTGATATGCTGATCATTAATCATTATTTTGAAGAATATGAAGTTTTAGTACCTACATTGTAGTTACGGTACGAATATTTATCATGAATGACCATGATTCAATGAATTATTTTTAAAATATTGACTTTCGATTCAAAACCAAAGTTTTTACATCTCATTTTGGAACCCCCCTGAAATTGATTCGAAGATACCGATACCTATAGATGAGATGAAAACTTAAATATCAGTGGTACATAGATACCTACATATTATTCAGATATAAATGTAAAAAATTATCTCATATTTGTTTGGGATTGCTTAACTTTTTTTATCTGTACCCTCTGTTCAAAGCTTTTAACATAGTTTTTAAAACTTATCTATCTTATGTAAAAGTATAATACTTTTGCAAATAGGAATACTTTAAGTTATTCCTATTTGCATGAAAAGCGTATAAGCATAAGTAGTTCCTTAAGTAGTTCAATACAATTGGAAATTTAAACAGAAATTTTAAATTCTAATGGATGGGCGATAATAGAAAAGGAACTAATACTGAAAGCATTCTCATCTATTTTTTTGCATCGAACATATACCCACTCGTATTAGATATACTGTAGACTGTAGGTACCATGACCAAAGCCATTATTATAAGCTAAAAACTAAAGCTAATTCTATAATATGTTTTAGAATAAAATATTCCTTAACTTTCTTCGTATAAAATATGGTAAAAAAGTAAAATATTCCTATTAAAGTGCATGTACGAGTACCAACAGGTACTGATACTCATATTTAATGTAAAAGTTGAGCTTAAAATAAATTTAATAAGTTAATTGAATCGAATTCTTCTCCTCTCATATTTGAAATATTTCATATTTTGAGAACCTAAGATAAGTCAATATCATATCATTTTAATGTAGGCATCATCAGTAAATAATCAAAATAGTATATCTAGTATAACTTATAAATTTACTGATATAAACTATTTGTAGTGAGATATAATCTTATATCTATATCCTACTTAAACCCTGGTAAAAGTAAAAGTATTAAATTACAATAAATTATGCCATTATATAAACCTCCTTTTTATGTTCTTAAACGATCAACTATCTACCTACATAGATGTTCAAAGCTTGTTCAAAGTTTGTTTAATTTTGTTAAATAAAAAATGTCATCTACCTACATAGTCCATTATTCTTAAAAAGATTCTAATTTCAAAACGATTTTCCTAAAAAAAGTTATTTATGGGAGTAAAAATAATTATTTATTTATTAATCTAGGTATATTTAATAATAAATACCCTACTAATCCTAAGTACTTTTATGTATTTCACCAACTTCATGGTTAAAGTTGAAACTCATCAAAAGTTCAATTTTAAGTTAAAGTTTTAAGTTTAAAAAGGGCAAAGTGATAAAATACTTTGACTCCAAAATAAGGCATTAACATTTTATACCCTTCTTATTCAAAGTTCTATCTGTAGGTATTATGATATTATGAGTACAGATACAGATACGATATTATGAGTATGAGGCGTCCCTTGGGCTATTTTTGTATAAAAATAAGTATCTACCTAATATTATTATTAATTATTACATAACAGTACTCGTTTGTAAAGGTACACATACTTTTGTATCCAGTTGAATTTAGGGGGGAGGGAAAAGATACTTTTTTCCTCCTGGATAATATATGCCGGTAAAGGTAATAAAGAAAGTAGTTTTGAATAATATTACAACTATACACAATGCAAGGCATTGTGCCACATTATTATTATGTAGATCTTTTCACTACCCCTTTTATTCTACAGTCAGTAAATGTAGATTCTAGTTGTATATTCATAATGTCCAAAGGTCCTGTAAACTTTCTGCCAAAAAATTGATGCAACTTTTTTTAGCTTGCACGAAAGACAAAATACCTATCAGGAAAGTATTAGTTTAGAAAATTGCTTATATTATAAGACTTCAATCATTATAATTATCATAAGTATAGGGAACTATTCCTAACCTACCTCTATAAGTTGGAAATTGAAATTGAAAGCCTGAATTCATATCGTACTTAAATGCTTAAATAATATTTTCTAACAAGTATTATTTCGAGCTATTTGATCCTGGTATAAACTCTTTTGTTTGTATTAAAACATATTATGGGGTGGCTACTTCAATTTTTAGATGTGTAAGATGTGTGTGCATACATAAATATTTTTATTCTAACCAAGTAAAGTAGATAAAGGATTTATGGTAAGTAAATTCACTATACTTTTTCAAGATAAGTTAAATGTCTTATAGAATTCGACCAAATGTCATAAACTTTCGAGAGAAGAGCACATCAAAGTAATTGCTGTATTTTATTGCACTTTCTCCACCATATGTCTTGAGAAAAAAAAACTCAATGACCATTTTACAATTTACATTTGAATCGGATATAGGGATAAACAGATGAAATTTTATAAATCTATCTATAAATGAGTCTTGCTGTGAAGTAAATGGCTAGAAATCGAGAATTTTTATAGACATTTCCACACAGATATCTGTATAATTTGATATTGGCAGTAGGTAAATGCAAAGATAAGGATCTCTATGAGTTCGTCGATATGCAATATAATCTAAAAATCATGATATCAATTTTTGAAATAGCAAAAAAATATAATATTTAAGCCATACCATATTTAAGTAAGTCCTCAAGTACTCGTTAAAATTGTTCTTATTCTTATTGGAAAAAATTTCAAAATAAAAAAGTAAAAATTATAGGGTCTCATATTAATGCAGAAGTAATCATGGAATTACCCTTAATCTAACCTAACAACACCTAAGAAGATGCTCTAAATCAGAAAAGTTGATAATCATCGACCCTTGTGTCACAATGGAGGGAATCGAACCCCGGATTTCTTTCCAAGAAATCAGACAATCTACCAATCAAACCACTGTGACTTGAGAAATCATTGTAAAAAGTATCTTTTATACTAACTTAACTATTTAGGGTACTATTTCTTTACATTACATTGCACTGCATTCTGTATGTTGCTCAAATTGTAGAGTGTACTTACCTAATTTTATACTAATTACTTACTAATATGGTAGGGTAGGTACTGTTATAATTATTTATCAGTAGGTACCTAATTTATTTTATATCAGTTAATTACTTGTATGTTTATCGTTTTTTGTTCTTTGTCTAACCTAGCTGTAGTACTACAAGTTAGTAGTAGTAGTACTTAATAGTACAATTTATTTTATGACACCAATAAATAACAATTTAAATAAAAAATAATAGTACAATTTTTATTTTGATTAAAGTTGAATTAATAGTAATACCGAATACCTACCTACTATTCTATAGACAATATATTATTATTTATGTACCCTACTATTTAAAGTATAATTCAATTTATGTTTAGGGTTTTTAAGGCGCCGCATATTTTAGAGCGAGACTGATTTTTCACAAAATCAGATCAAAATTGAATATTTTATAGTTTGGTACCTTTAAGTACACTACAGCTTGATACTACTGGATATTACTCTACAATACAAGTAGGTATACAACTATTGGTACCTACTCGTATGTACTATAATAAGTAGGCACTTGAGCTTTTATAGATAATAAATTGTTGGTTGATTTTCAAAATTCTAAAATTGGTTTGGTCTTAAACTTACCAACTTACGAGTAGGGTACATATATTTCGACCTGGGTTGGTACTTACATCGTTCAAATTTTCATAAACATGATCTTAAACTGTATTTATTGTAATAATATTGTTTAGCATTTAGCATTATAAGTACTTACCTATTTCGAGGTATTGGTAAATGGCAGTATCACTATCATATTCTAAATCAAATAAGATTTTCCATGCTTCCTTTAACTTAAACTTATCGCCTACTAAATATACTGTACGAATACTTATCTCATTCAGTGACTTGTTCAATTTCCAATACGAAATATTTTTAGTCAATCTTTTGATCTTTAACTTTAAGGATATATTTTACACCCCGAAACGAATTGAACTTTTTCCAATTGAATACCTACAATATTTAGAAAGATATGGTACATTATTGCTTATTTTCAAAATCTTTAATCTGGAAATTTGTGACTAAAGAAAGGTTGATATTTCACATGACCTTAATTTTTAATATCCAAAAACCAAATCAAACTAGATCTGGATTTGCAAAAAAAAATCTTAAAGAAATTTCGATTCAAGGAAATTAAATTATTTAAAGTGCCATCAAATACACGTGCTTCTACAGCCTACACTTTATGTACTCTTTTATGGCCAAAAAAGGGTTTCTCAAATAATTTATTATAATGACCACAAGTTCCAAGAATTGCCCATATTGTTGTTACAAAGTACAAAGTACCATTATAGTAAACTACTGGTAAGTACATTATAGTAGGGCTAGAGTAATATTTTGTAGGGGAAAGTATAATAAATAAATAGGATCTATCTATCCATCACTAATACTGATACATAAGAATTGAAATTTTTTTTCCAGAACAAACTCATGCATAATTCAAACTATTGGAAATGAAGAAAAAATGTATGTATGTATAATATATTACGTTTTTGAGCCCATTCGAACTACATACATGATCTCATGATGATGGTCATTTTTTCAATTCGAAATTCGAACAAACTGACTTTTTTTGAGTAATAATATAAGTAGCAGTACCTACTGGTCATTGAATATAAGATCTCTATATTACTTTATGTATGTATACATAATAAAATAATGTAGGTATTTTAGATTTAGAATACACCAGCCTGCTTATCTGCCCCTTGTATCATATTATATTATGGGTGTCCGGATGGTCATTGAAATTCATGAAAAAAAAAATTCACCCTGGTTTTTTTTTCAATCGAATAACTTTCAAGAACTCTCATCTTCTGGGCAAACACACCATTTTTTCCCCCTTTACTTACATTTATGTACATTTATGTACAAAATATGTATATATGTATGTACATATTACATAATACGAGTGTCTGATGGTATGGTGTCCACTTTTTAAAATAGTCTATTTATTCTTTCGAAAAAAATCGAGAGAAAAAAAAAAGAATATTTACAATCCTACTCATATATTAAGCTAGAAAGATATGCATGACTTTTTCAATCGAATTTTTCTCGCTCTGCTACTACACTATATATGCTACTTTGACTGCGACATCCTTTTCAAAAATAATGTCACTCTCTCAATATAAAAATGTCAAAAAGTTTTAAAATTAGTTTAGACATTTTGAAAAGATGTCATATATAAGACAAGATATGTAAGATAAGATACAGGTCTATTCAAATATTAATAAGAATAGTGTATACTACTGGTAATTTTATCTGAATTTTCACTTTGAAAACAGTTTTGGTTCATTACAATACAAAATCTAGGATTTTAAAATCTTAAAATTCAATTTTGAGACAAGAGTACCCTACCAATATGGAAGAAAATGAAAATATTTAGATTTGATAAGTCAAAAAAGCATTTATTTAAAAAATCTCTATTCTACGTTAAGATTTGGGTCTTGTCTTGATGAAAGTACGATTATAAAGATGTTATTATGATAAGAATATGACCATATTAATATTAACTAGGTACCTAATGAAATATAAATTGAAAATCGAAATTTTTTGTAGAAATGGGTTTTATGGCTTTTAAGAAGCCTATTTACAAATCTTTTATGAATATAAAAGTAACTCTTATTTTAAAATTTCAATTTTGAGGCTTTGAGTTGATCAAATGACAGTGAAATAAATGTCAATTTAAAATATGTAGGTACCTATATTTATAAAATCCAAGTATATTTACTTGCCCATAAGGCAAGGCTAAAGCGCTTTGAAAAATCTTGAAAAAAATCTCCATCTAATACTCAGAATCCTAATAGAAGTAAGTAGATATTTCTCATGCAGAAATCAAATGGACCGAATTGAACCTACTCAGTTTCTCCAGTTCAGTCCATGTGTCCGAGGTGGTATGTGTCCTTTTTCCAAAATCTAATGTAATCCCATCCCGATTTGATTTGAAATAACCTTTTTCCTCTCTGTCGAATGACCATTTTTATAATATGTACA
The DNA here is from genome assembly GCA_034699045.1 of Nanhermannia cf. coronata Gr-Ori-00579. Classification (NCBI taxonomy): domain Eukaryota; kingdom Metazoa; phylum Arthropoda; class Arachnida; order Sarcoptiformes; family Nanhermanniidae; genus Nanhermannia; species Nanhermannia cf. coronata Gr-Ori-00579. Next base: position 2,391 of record JAQIXA010002160.1, on the reverse strand, counting down.
ACTGGATAGTAGAGTACTAAAACGAAATTGTATTTTGTACAATTTATTGAATTTAGGTAGAAAGATATGCATAACTTTGGACCACCAAGATTTCACTTGGATGAATTTAAAATTGAGGAAAAAAATGCCTCAAGATCCTTCAATTTCGAATATTGAATAAATTTCTCCAAGAGTCTGAGATTAGATAAAGTTCTCGTGCTTATATTTATCTTCACCTTTAAATTAGATCGCATTTGGACTTGTATTGAGCATTAAATGGTCCTAAAATTGACTAAAAATTTACAACACGTTATATTACAAATATCACTTTTTTCATAATACCTGTCAACATGAGAAATGACGAAGTAGGTACCTACCAAAGATCTAAAACCAATATTTTTTTTTAGAAATTGGATTTTATTCAAACTTTATGAACCGCTTTGAAATAGTTTAAACTGATTTAATTGATTTGACCAAATTGACTCATATTTTTCCGTATTCAGAAAGATTGATAAGAAAAATTTCGAAATTTCCAAGTTAAAATTTTAATAAAAAAGTTCAATTTTAGAGCTTTTATGATGGTTATAAAATGAATACATTTATTTGTAAGTAAAGTAGGGAGACAAAATTTTTTATTTCATTCCGTCCAGTACAAGTTTATATGGGTGTTTAAAGCCAATTTTTATTTACATCCTTTATCCACTTGAAATTTCAATAAAAAAAATCCGAATAAATTGATTGAAAACTCAATTTCTATGCATATAAATTGACTGAATTTAGAAAATATCTAGTGGACCTTGTCCATTGGACAAAATAGGTAGGTAAGTACATAGGTGGGTACTTTTTATATTTATATTTAAATTTAAGTATTAGTTTAGTAGCTACTCTGTGAGTATATAGAATTTCAATCTGAATACTGAATACCCTACCTAATCTATTTTTAATGCAAGATAAAAGCAATTTAAAACTAAAATAGTCATTTTATTAAACTACAATCAATTTCTCTTTAAATAGTCTAAAAAGGGTTTATTTCATATAATTTTTTGACCAAATGGGCAATTTAACTAATCAATATGAGATACTAATCTAAAGTTTTAAATTAGAATTAAGTTTAAGAAATAAACACTTGGGGTAGAATGTATTTATTTGCACAATAAATTACTTTCTCCGCCTATTCTTAAATGCTTTCTTTCAACTCTCTTATTTATTTATGACTATTAAAAATTTAAGATAAATGATTGGTACTATAGCACTAGCACTAGGTATAGTATAGTAGGTATTTTAGATAAAAATCCATCGAATTAATTGAGCTATCTATGACTGTGTTTATTTTCTTAAAAAAATTCAAAGGGGAAAGTTGAGATTAGTTTTGAACCCTTTAAAAATACAGTTGAGGTATCTCATAAATAAAAAATGCTCAAATTTAATAGGGTCTCATGCGATAATAATATAAATTATTATCAATGAACATGCAAATTTCTTTTTAATTCTTATTTACACACAATTGTGTGAAGGAATAATTTGCTCAAAAATCATAATTTATAGGTAAGTACGAGTACATATATAAGGTACCTCGAAAAGGTGGAAAATTTCTTTCTTGCCTTCAAGTTTCATATACCTACCTATAAAGCTGAACCATACTCGTATTTGATAAAAATTAGCGATTATGATTAAAAGACATTCTTTTTTGAAAATTGTGATTTAGAGCTGAATATTTTTCTCAAATTTATGATCTTTCTTTTCTTATTATACGAGTAGTAGGTAAGTAACTAGTTTGAAATTCGAATTTAAGTTTAGATATTTTAGGCCTTTGCTTTGTAGCATAGAATTTCCAGTCATTATTTTTTGTCCAAGTCTTAAATTCTTAACTCATTTCTTAGGTAGATTTGAGAGATACTGATACTGATTCTGAAATACTTTTTAAATTTACTTGAGTTGAGGACTATATTTTATTTATTGTAAGCTTGTAGATTAGATAAGTAATAAATGTACTATTTCCCAGAATTCTCTTAATGGCTGATGACAAAAGGAGATATTCCTAAAATAATGTCAGATTCTTAATATTAGCTAGATTAGTTATAAAAAGTCAATTATGGAATCCTAATTTTCGAAATAAAGTCTAAAAATTATAAATTGACCTTGCTACTGTAATTATGCATGGTACCTACATTTTGATCAAAACTTGAATAGTAATACAAAATCATTTTCAAGTTATTATTCAACTAAAATCCTTTTATCTTTGTTAGAATAGAATAGATAGGGTACCCTACTTAATTTTACTAAAAATAAAAGGGGAATATGGAATGTATCCTAAAGAAATAGGGAATGTCTCCTTAAAACTTATACCTAAAAAAATTCACAAATCTCGTTCCTCTGGTTCGTCTGGCCGTTAGATGCGAATCTAAATACCCC
>JAQIXA010002159.1:0-19352 GCA_034699045.1 Nanhermannia cf. coronata Gr-Ori-00579 | reverse complement strand
CTTATTTTCAGTTCTTGAGATCAAGTTTTCAATTTAGATATCTACTAGTAAAAATTACTAATTTACTCGTATATTTTGATAAACAGAAAAGCTTCGAAACTAATCAAACCACTTATTTTCAGTTCTTGAGATCAAGTTTTCAATTTAGATATCTACTAGTAAAAATTACTAATTTACTCGTATATTTTTTGTATTTTTTTTGTATATCATGGATCTGATCAATACACGCAGATACAAGTTTCATGTTATTTATGTATAAAATTAGTATTATCTATGTGTGCCTATATTAGTAGTAAAGAATACTTCTTATTTTTGTATAACCATGAAACATTTGGATTTTTTTTTTTTAGAATAGTAATTTTGAATTTTTTTGAATAAAAAGTTTTATTTACAAGAAATTTTTAGGATTACAAAAATATTGATAAAGCTATAATTATTATAATTATTTTTATTATTATTAAAAATCCTATGAACATAACAAATTTATTCATTAAAATATTTATCAACAATTTTATTTAGTTCATTAAATATATACACATAATTATCTTTTGTAACATAACTCAATCCAGTATTAAAAATTTCAACAATTTCAGAATTTTCTCGATAATAATAAGGAATATATCTTGTACCTTGATCAACACACCCAGTATTTAAAGATTTTATGAATGTAAATGTATATCCAGGGCTGAAATCGCTTAATTCTCTAACTGTATGATTTCCTACTGGTAAGCAAATTGTATTTGTAGGGCTTGGATAAACTGCCTCATAAAGATTACAGGAATTTTCAATACATTCTTCACAACTCCATGAATGATCACAAGCTAAAATAATAAAAATGAATTATAAATAAAATAAAATATTATGATTTAAATATTGTTTTACCTTTAACAATTACCACTGCTAAACTTAAAATAAAAATATTTAAAAATATTTTACACATAATTACGATTAAATAAAATTTAGTAAATTACAAAAATTTAAATTACAAAAATTTTATTTTGTGAGATCTTAAAGTTACAATAAGCTTTTACATACTAAAATTTATATATGAATGACAGACTACTAATATGCATAAAAATCGTTTTATTGCACGAATTTTTAAAATTATATAAATGAGTAATATGTGTATACGTATTATAATTAGACAATAATTTTGGGGTAATAAAAGAATTACCATAAGAGAAATATGTATATGTATAATAATTTTGTCAATAATTTGGGGTAATACAAGAATTAAAATAAGAGAAATTTAACAACAATGCTTTATATACAAAAACGAAATAAATTATGAGTCATAATATGATAATATCAATATGAGTCATTTTATTATAGTTTAAATAAACGATTTTTTATTCATATATGATTACTTTATTTGCATTTTCAATCAAATTGTTCATTAAATGCTTCAGTGAATGCAGTACCAGAAGGTTGTTTACTAGTTTTATTGAAAGGCTCCCACCCGAATAAATTTCCAAGAGGTATGCTTGAATGTCTTTTCTTTTTATTTTCAGGTGCAGCAATTTCTTTTCTAATGTGTACTCCAAGGATTATATTTGGAACATTAATTTTTTTTAAAAATTCTATGAATCGACCAGCTCCAGGTGGTTCTTTTCCCCATTTAATATTTTTTCGTAAAACAAAATTTAATAAATCCACAATATTTGAACCGAAAATAAAATCACCTAATATAGTAATTTCTCCAGAACTTGACCATTTTATTTGATCAGGATACTTTTTTAAATATTTCAAAATCGAAGAGGCAGCTTTTTGAAATTGCTTAGGGATCGAATTTAATAAAAATAAATCATTTGCGGATAACATATTAACACTGTTAATTTTTTCATTTTGCAAATAGTTAGTATCATCAATAATTTCTGATTCTTCTTCAATTGGATTATTTATACTTGTCACTTTAATTGGTGTATCAATTAATTTTTGATATTTTGAATTTCTTAAATTTGAAACACTATTGTATAATGCAAGCATTATATCATCTGGTATTTTATTTTGTTGTAATATGTTATTGGCTATCTCATTTTTGTCCATGAAAGAACTAGTTGAAAGTTTTTGTATGTCGTCTCCAGAATTAATTACATCCATTTGAGGAGAAAATATATTGCTTTTAGAATTCTTTAAATTTTTTATTTGATTATATTCTTCTTCTGTGACTAATTTCATTTTTTTAGACATTTTATAATCCTATAGCTTTTGAAATTGCTTTTCCAGCGATAGTACCTAATGCAGCTAGTACAGGAGCGATCAGCAAAGGTAAAAATCCTCCTTTTTGCACTAAATGTTTCTTTTTATTTTTGCAAGAAATTCTTTTATCAGCTAATTTCCTAATATGATGTCGATGAATTTTCAACTTTGATTTTGTTTGCTGATTTAAAGGAACTTTACCTTTTAAAGTATTATCTGCAATTTCAGTCAATGAGTCAATATTATCGTCACTTGCTTTATTAATTAATTTTTTTCTATCACTTGATTTACTATTAACTAAATTACTTAAAAAATAATTATTTCTTTTTATTCTTTGCAACATTTTTACAAACTCTCATATCATACTGAACTATATTATGTATATAAAATTTTGAAATAAAATATAAAACGTTTTTGATTTTAACACGCATGTTTTTAGGTACTTTTTAGATATATGTTACTAAAAACATAACTTGTTTAAGGAAAATAAACTTGGTCTAGTCGATTTCGATTCTTTCTTAAACAGGTAAGTTATAGGTTCGAATCCTGAACAATTAAATAGATTTATACTAAAAAATAGAATAAAAATCGTTTAAATCAAGTTTATTTTCCTTTTTGATATTTTTTTTAAATGATAAAATGGAAAATCTAAAATCAATTTACTATAATCCAAAAAATCCTGGAAGCTTAGGAGGAATTAATAGATTGAAGAAGATTAGTAATGAATCCAATAAAAAAGTTAAAAAATTTTTGTCATCAAGTGATGCATACACCTTAAATAAGCCAATTAGACGAAAATTTTTAAAAAGAAAGGTTATGGTTCCTGGAATGAATTATATTTGGCAAGGAGATTTAATTTTTATGAAAAATCATAAAAGAGAAAATGATGGCAATCAATATATATTAACAATTGTTGACGTATTTAGTAAATATTGTTTTGCAAGACCAATCAAAAATAAAACAGCAAATGAAGTGGTAAGGGGACTTAAATCTATATTCAAAGAAGCAAGAAATAAACCAAAATATTTAAATACCGATGAAGGAACCGAATTTTTTAACAATAAAGTTTTGAATTATTTAAATTCAAAAAACATAATTTTGTTTAAAAATTTTTCTGATTTTAAAGCCATGATTGTTGAAAGATTTAATCGAACTTTATTAACACGATTATTCAAATATTTTACTTATATTGGGAATCATAGGTATGTTGAAGTGTTACCAGATATTTGTAAGTCTATAAATAATTCAGTGCATAGATCAATTGGAGTTAAACCTATTGAAGTTAATAAATATAATGAAATGGATATTTGGTTATACTTGTACAAAGATTTAATTGAAAGCAAAGATTATAAACCAGTTTTTAAAATTGGCGATCATGTGAGACTTGTAAGAAAAGTGGCGAATTTTAAAAAAGGTTATAAAAATACGTATTTGCCTGAAGTATTTGTAATCGTTGAAATAAAAAAGACTAGACCAATCACATATAAAGTTGCTGATTTAAAATCCGAAGAAATTGATGGTGGATTTTATAAACAAGAATTAGTTAAAGTGAATAATTGATTTAATTTAAAGCTGAACATGTCATTTTATTTATATTTACCATCCAACGGATCAAAAAAATTTTATCCAGAAAATAAAATTTCCAAATTTTCTATAAAGCTTCCATACAAACTAGATCTACCGTACAACAGATATGAAGTAGCTCTAAGTGAATTTACTTATAATCATTCATTTAGAATTTTGAGTAAAACAGATTGTATAATTATTGTCAAGCAAAAATCGCCAATAGCAATTTTAGGAGCCGGTATAGATTTAGAATCTAAACATTTCGCTACAATATATGAACTGTTAAGTGGTATTAATAAATCAATTAATTTAAAATTAGGAATAGATCAGGTACATCATTTAGATTATGTATATCTTGACCCAGATACACATAGAATTATACTTCATACTCATGATCATGTTATTGAAATATCAGAAAAACTCTCGTATGTTTTGGGTTTTAATGGACAAAGAAAATTTGAAAATAATAGTGTAAGTGAAGTTCCTCCAAGCATTTTAGCTCAAATTCAACATATATTTATTTATTGTGATATAATCACGCCTCAAATTGTTGGCAGCAATTTTGTTCCTCTTCTACGAATGGTTAATATCAGCGGCTCAAATGGTGATGTAGTTACAAATTCTTTTCAAAATTTATATTATTTACCTCTATCAAGAAGTGAATTTGATACAATATCTATAGTTTTGTGTAACGAGTTTGGTGAAGAGATAATATTTGATAAAGGACAAGTAACGTTGACTTTGCATTTTAAATTAATAAAATGAATGAAGCATATTATAATGTTCCCAGCTATACTTTAATCCACCCTTTTTCGTTAATTTTGGCTGGCAGTTCTCAAAGTGGTAAAACATATTTAACAATTCAAATGATTAAAAATATTGATAAAATAATGGATATATCACCCGATGAAATTATTGTTATGTATTCAGAAGATCAGCAAATTTATGAAGATATTAAATATGATACCCGAGTTAAATTCGTTAAAGGTCTTGACTATGAGGTGTCACCTTTTAAAAAAACATTAATTATTATCGATGATCAAATGGGAAGTGCAATGGATGATAAAAATACAAGAAATCTGTTCCTACAGGGTATTCATCATAGATCAATTTCAGTTTTTTTTCTAACGCAAAATATTTTTCCGAAAGGAAAATATAGTAAGGATATAAGATTAAATGCTAATTATTACATTTTATTCAAATCTCCAATGTTTATGCCACAAATTTCCCATTTAGGGAGACAATTATTTCCTAATAAATCATCCTTTTTACTTGATGCATATCAAAAGTGCACAAAACTACAATATTCTTACTTGTTTCTAAATTTACATCCCAGTACAAATGATGATTTAAGAGTAAGAAATACGATTTTACCAGATCAAGAAACTTTCATATACATTCCTAAGTAATGACAAACCTTTTTGACAAAAACGTTTTTACGATAACCCCCTAGTTACTTATACAATAAAAACATGATTAGTTACTTCATTTGTATTTCTGAACCACCAGGAAAATGAAGTGTGTATACGAATTTGATCATTCTCATTATTATAATACACTTAAACATCAAGCGGGGGGTTCAATACCAGTTTTTCATGGTTCAAGACAACGAGGTGGAGGACTTGGTGATGTGTTTAGTAATTTAGGCAGATACATTCTACCTTTAGTAAGCAAATACATTTTGCCACATGCTAAAAGTGCTCTATTAAATACAGCTACAGATTTTGTTTTAAAAAAGCAACCTATTAAAAAAAGTTTAAAAAGTAATAGTTTAAACTTTCTTAAATCAGCAGGAACAGATATTGTAAAATCTGTTCTTTTGAATCAAAAAGGATCTGGAAAAAAACGAAAAAAGAAAAATTCTACTAACACAAAAAAAACTACAAAAAAACGTTCTAAAATTGACATTTTTGCAAACTAAAAAATGTCTTTAAAACATTCATTATCTCTTCCATCAATAAAAGGACAAGTAGATTTATTTTCTTTACCATCAACTGATACAACTTCTGAATTCAGTATTTATGCAGATTACAAACCAATTGTAAGTATTGAAGATTCAACAAATGATATTGAATTCAGAATAAATTCAAATTCAAATCATTATTTGGATCTTTCAGATGCATTTTTATATTTAAAAGTTAAAATATTACAATCAGATGGAGCAGATTGTGTTGCTGCAGACAATTATACACCGACAAATTTATTCATACATTCACTGTTTAGTCAGCTCGATGTATATTTCAACTCAACTTTAGTTTATACAAGCAACAACTTATACCCGTATAGAGCGTTTTTAGAATCAATTCTTTCATTCGGAAGTGACTATCAAAAATCACAAGGTTGTTGTAATTTATTTGCTCCTGATAACTATCGAAAAGAAAAGGCAAAACTTTCAAATAGTTTTGAAATTATTGATAAATTGAGATATGATTTCGCCACTCAATCTAGATATTTATTGAATGATGTAAATGTGACAATCAAGTTAAAAAGATCATCTGATAATTTTTGCATTAATGCTGCTGCTGCTGTTGCGGAGGCTGCTCAAAAACACTATAAAGTAAAAATAGAAAAAGCTACATATTTCATCAGAAAGCAAGTTTTATTTCCAAGTATTATTTTATCACATCAAAAGCTGCTTGAACAAGGACAAATTGCGAAATATCCATTCAAAAAATCTGAAGTAAAATATTTTACAATTCCTCAAGGAAATTCATCAGCAATTGAAGAAAATCTGTTTTTAAATACAATTCCTAATAGAATAGTTTTTGGATTTGTATCAAGCAGTGCCTTTAATGGATTAATTACAAAAGATCCTTTTGAATTTAAAAATAATAATATAACTTATATAAATGTTTCAGTTAATAACATGTCGATTCCAATAAGACCACTGAATTTAAACTTCAGTTCAAGTGAATATTTACTCCCTTATTATCTTTTATTTTCAAGTTTGGGAATAAGTGGACAAGATGTTGGTCTAACATTTACTCCTGATGAATTTAAATCAAAATTTGCCCTTTTTGCATTTGATCTAACACAGACACCTGGAGTAGATGGTACATTAAATCTTGAAAAAATTGGAACTGTAAAATTGGAAATAAATTTTGGTAGTGCATTAACTGAGGCACTTCACTGTATAGTTTTTTCTGAGCATCAATCTATTTTAGAAATTAACAAATTTCGTGAAATTACAATATCATGAATTCATTACAATTACATTCCATTTTAAAAAAATATATAAGAAAAGATTTTAAAATTGGAGTTTACGCTTGCGATTTAATTAAAAATATTGTTGGAAATAAACTTTGTTTAATAATAAATACGGATGAATCTAATAAAAATGGTACCCATTGGTTAGCCATTTTTAAAAACAATAAAGATATAGAATTCTTTGATAGCTTTGGCCTACCTTTATCATTTTATAATAAATCTATTATGAAATTTCTTAAAAAAAATTCAAAAAATTTAAAATTTAACACCCATCAATTTCAATCAAATTTCAGCAGTGTTTGTGGTCAGTTTTGCCTATATTATTTAATTAATAGATCTAAAAATATAAGTATGAAGAAAATTGTAAAAAAATTTAGCTTAACTAACTTTATTTCAAATGATAAAAAAGTAGAAAATTTTGTTAATAGATTAAAGTGTAAAAATCGTATTAAAATTAATACTCACATTAAATTTAAATGCATTCAAAAATGTGTAAGTTGTAATATTAAAAAATGATAATTTCTTAAATTTCAAATTGTTTTATTTTTTATATAAGTAAGTATAGTAAAAATTATAACATGTACATTCATTATATATTAATTATTTAAAATATCAATAATTTACAATTTTAATTAAATAGCTTAAGTTTATAAAAATTATCTTATTCTTATATTTTATAAAATAATGTGTAATAGAAATTTAAAAAATTGTATTTGATTTAATTTGATAAAATAAAATAATATTTACAAATTAAGTTTAGATTCAATTTTATAATGACCAATTATTAACAATTTTAAATATTTTGTATAATAGCATATTTATATTAGTGTTATTTTAAAATACAAATATACAAACAAAGTCAAATACAATTTTAAGATTTATTTTTATAATGACCAAATGGTCTTGACTTTACACCACACCTTAAAATGAATCGTTTAGTATCGATTCCAGTTAGACAACTTTTTTGCACATTTACAGTATTTATTTCGTGATTTTTACTTCTGATTAAATTAAAATTACAAAATACCCTCAAATTTTTATCTAATACCTTTTTAAATATATTGTAATTTAATTTTTTTTTGATAAAACATTTCTTAACACCTTTTGCCGCTTTTTTATTGTAACCATTTTTCCCTTTAAATGCATACATTTTAGAGCTCAATCCTACAAAATGTGTTACGATATTACCTCGGGCTTCGTCTTTCATTTTCCCAATAACTTTTTTATTAGTTTCGGAATAAAGAAAATGATTTTTGGGATATTCTGAAAAATCGTAAAGTTTTCTATGCTTAAACATATCTTTGTATATATTATAAGTACGAATAAAATAGGCCAAACTGTCAGTATCAGTACAAAGTAATTTTGAGTTTTTACGAAGATATATTTTACGAATATGATCATAATGAAATTTATACATTTCTAACTTTGATAATTCAAGAATTACAAAACCAATATAAATAGGTTTGTTTAGTAATACAGTATTTTTGCTCATAATAAAACTCACCAAATTTTGACAAATTATTATAAAAGTATCCATATTCACTTTTCGTGAGTATTTTAGTGCATCTTTGTAGCAATTAACTAAAATAACATGGATCCTTTTAAAAACATTTTCCATACTTTTTCCAAATACCGCATTGATTAATAATTTAAAATATTCTTTTTCAAAATCATTAACTGCTTCTTTACGTTTTTGTGTATTAAAATCAACCCATGGCTTCATCCAACGTTTTTGTTTGAATTTTAATATTTTGTGAATTTTAACAACTTTCAGGCCTTTAGATACATAATATTTTAAGTTTTGAATGTGAACTGGGTAATTACTTTTATCCCAAAAACTATTGACCAATTTTTGAGCCTCGTTAAAATTTATTCCAAGACAAGTAAAAAGTTCTTTTTGATAGTTGGATAAATCATCAAAAGATATTTTTATTTTTTCTGGAGCAAGAGGAAAATCAGAATGGGCGTCATGATATTTTTTTGGATAATGTAAATCAACAAATAAAATGTATCCAAATTTACCTTCGTCGTTAACATTCATAAAATCAAAATTTTTGATTTGTTTTTTTGTCAACCACTCAAATCCACCGTATGGTAGCATCTGAGACATTGAACTCCCATAGAGATTGTTTTTATCCAATGGTAGTATAAAATCTCCTTTACCATCAGAATTTGGTACAAAATTTTTCATGAACTTGTTATTTGCTTTAGCCGTTCTCTCAACAATCATTGACATACCACCTCTGATTCCAGAGGTAATAGCTTGATATTGTCCAACCTTAGTTAAAAGTTCCAATTTAATTTTTGTCATTTTTAAACAAGCGTCCCATGCCAAACCAGGCAAACTCAAATAATGCAAAGGATCCAATTTAAAGTAATTTAATGATAAATTTCTAAAATTTTCAAAAACAGCAGCTAATAAAAAAGAATCCGACATTAGATAAATGTCGTGGTAGTCTCCCAAATTTTTACATTTAAAAATTTTAAAAACCTTTTGTGCCCAAGAATAATTTTCATCAGAAATATTTTCCATATTTAAACTCTGAAAAAATTTAGATTTTTCTGGAAACCCTTCTGAAAATTTTTCCCAATTATCCATATATTCATATGGATAATATCCTTTCCTAGTCACATATTCCAATTGTTTTTTTGAGAAAAAAGGTTTCATTAAATTAAATTTTTCTAATCCTTCTTTTCTTAAATTATCAACAAGATTTCCTAAAGAAGAAGACAAAAATTGAAAGCTGTCTAAAAATACCAAATCGTTTACATAATAAGCTAAATATTTTTCAGAGTTTCGAGGAATTATTCTAATATTTTTTCCAAATTTTGCAAATGCTTTAATTAAAATATGACCATCATAATTTTGATTGTTATGAAAAATAATTGGAAGTTTATAATTCGGCTTTAAAAGTAAATTACAAGTTACATGACTTGCACCTCGAAATTTTCCAGATAAATGACAATGATCTCGAACTTTTAGTTCATTTTCTTTAAACTTTCTTTCACAAATGTGGCAAAATTTTGAAGAATTAAAAATGACTTTGTCTTTATCAGTCATTATTAAATCAATTTTCAAATTATAAATCTGAAAAACAATTTCACTTATTTGATCCATTTCATTTAAAAACTTTTCAATACAATTTAAACCTCTATAAACAACTTTAGAAATCACTTTCCCAAAATTATTCATAACAACATACGAATACCCGCATGGTACATGTAAATTGTATGGAATTGCAAATGAATCCTTTTCTCTTTGATTTTTAATTTTAAATTGATCAACTTCTAATTTTGTAAGTAAGCATTCTAAATCTGCATATACACAATAACCAACTTTTAATTGCTTACCATAATTTTTAAATTCTAAAATGGGTTTGATATTATTTACAATTTTGGGCATTTTAATTTTTTTGGGTAAATTTTCCAAACAGTAGTTTAAATGAAATTTTAAATCAAAACTATGCTTTTTAAAAAGATTTAGACAATTGTAGCATAAAATTTTTGAATGACAATTCTGCTTTCCAAAAAATCGATTGATATTTCGAATACCCATATAATGAAATTCCCCACTAAACGAATTAATTTGCAAAAGTAAATTAACAATTTTATAACCCTTGTTATACACAAAATTTGAAATTTTTCTTGGATATAATTTATCAGCTTTATTCCAACTAAAAATATTTATAGCCATTTTATTAATTATTTCGAAATTCTTTATTTTTTCATAATTCACTGGAAATTTAATTGAATCAAAATTTAATTCATTTTCAAATTTTCCGTAAGAGGATGAAATACTTTTTGATAATCCTAACGGCTTAAATAAACTTGCCAATATTGCCCATTTAAAACAATGATTATCATTAGATTTTACATTTACAACTAGCTTTTTATCCAATAACTCAGTAGGTAAAAAATGAGTACAACCACCTTTAATCCCTTTATATCGGGCCACCTTCAAATTTGAGGACTTTATACCTTTGAAAATCCAACCAGATCCAAACTTTTCAAAAATCCCTAAAGTAATATGTAATTTACTACTCATCAAATCAAAAACCTTTGAAAAGTGGTTGATATTAATAAGAGTTTGCATATAACTGTTAATAAATTTAACTTGTAACTCATACTCCCCTGGTGCGATTTGTCTTTCAAATTCTACTTCAATTGAAAATTGTATTTTAACCATTACTAGTGATAATAATAAATTCATCAACAATTTTTTCAACAATGGCTTAAGTTCAAAAATACAAGTTTCAAAGGAATTAAAACTCTTATCGTATTTAAAATAATGTAATGCTCCATCGATTCCTTTTATTTCTGTAAATGGTTTTATACCTGATCTTCTAAAATTAGTTGCAGTGTTACCTTCTCCAACTTGTGATATGTGCCTGATTTTATGCTGGTCAAGAATTCTTTTACTTTTTGATGTGAATTCACAAGTGTTGCATCGATGGTTTTGATCAATGTGGTATTCGATACTCAAATTTGTTGAAGATTCATACTTACAAAAAGTACAATTGAAAAATTTTGTGTTTTTCACATAACTTGGAAACTTTCTTTTACAAAATCTTCGATGCTCTGTAAATTTTATTACATTTTTTGTCCTACGCTTACAATTTCTGCATTTATATTTCTGTTAAAATAAAATAAAATTTTTTACTAAATTATTTTGTGTCCATAATATACATAAATGTACTTAAAAATATTCTATAATTTTTATTAATTAAAAACTGTTTTTCCTCTAATGACATGATATAAAATATATTTACCTTGACTCCTTTGCTCTTATTTAGAAATATTAAACTTTTAAAGCCCTTTTCACCAAATTTTTCAATAATCTAAAATTTAAAAAATAAGTATAAGAACATCGTTCAAATATATATAATAATATTTGTAATTAACTATACCCGTTTCTTAACCATTTTTTGGTATTTTCCAAACTAAAATTTATAAAGAATAATTTTGTTTATAAATCAAATTTAATAATAAGATAAAATTATGTGATAATAATAATATTTTTTTAAGTCTTTCATTCTTTTAAAGTTTGAAAGCTCACAAGGCCTAGAATTTCAATATTCAGAAACTTTCAAACTTTGAAAGCTACAAAACCTTTCAAACTTCAAGCTTGCAGAGTCTCTGAAACATGTGAGCTTTCAAGCTTCAGAAGCTATTGAAACTTACAAGATTCAAATTTCAGAACATTTCTGAACATTCAAAACATTGTGAGTTTTCAAGATTCGATTCTCTAAATTTTGATAATTTCAAAGCTTAAAAATATTATTATGAAAAGATAGTAAAATTACCCACCAATGAAATCTTGTGACAAATTTTAAAATGTAGCTATATTTAAATTTCACCAGATGTCTTTACATTTCAAGTTTATGTAAATTCCGCTAGAGGGCTCTGCATGCTTTTAAATCCTAGAGACGGCTTTGCCTTTTCATTTGAAAAATTTTATATTAAATATTAATTATTATTTAAAATTATAATTTAATGATTTTAACTAACCTTTCCAATTATTTAGCTAAATGTTTTTAAATTTTATTTAAATTCTGGTCCCAAAAATTCTATCAAAATAAATTTTTACTTTTCTAAAACGTTCAAATTAATTTGAAATTTTTTGTGAAATAAAAAAATATTCAATTTACTTGCCTGAACTTTAAAAGTTCAGGATCAAGGTTAATCCTGTTTAAAGTCCGGTTTTCTTATTAATTAATTCACCTCTCCAAATATTTTTTAAGTGCTCACATAAATCAAGTGTAATTTATTACTGGTTTTACCTATTACGTGATTGTATAATTTTTTTTCAAATTACTCGCAAAACTTACAAAACTAGTTTTAAATTCTGAGTAATCAGTGTATAAAATCGTTTGGAAATTAACTGAGGTTATTGAATTTTTGTCCTCCAAGACATCTATAAAACATCAGAACTTCTCTTTTTCTCAATCATTGTTCCAAAAATTTTCATTTCAAATATTTTTTAATTTAAAAAAAAGTTTAATTTTTGAAAATGCCCAAAACTTATCAAAAAGTGGATCAAAATTCCCAGAATATTTTATCTGAAGAGGGTAAGATTTAATTATTTAATTATAATTAAAGTTTAAAGTATCCATAATTTAAGATTAAAATATATATTTTTTTAAAAATGACTTTCAGATACTGATGAAAGTTCGTCTTCTGAAGAAAATTCGTCAATGGACGAAGAGGATCTTCCTAAATTGCTTCAAAAATCCAAAATTGGTAAACGGAAGAAATCACCAGTACCGGTTCGTAAATCAACTAGAAGAGTAAAAAAATCAAAAAAAGCAGAATCGGACGATTCAGAGCCAGAAGCTGATCAAAAGCATCGACTTAAAAAGTTAGAAAAGACCATATCAAGAGTTTCAAAGAAAACTATCAAAAAAGCTAAATCAGTAGACGATGCATTTGAGGGTCAAGAAAAGGTAAAAAGTTTTGATACAATTTTTTTCAAAAAATTACAAATAATTTTATCAATAATTACCAATTATTTTTCATTATTGTAGATTGTGGTAGATTTAGCCCCTTTGTCTAAGGCAGCCAAGGAGGGTAAACCAATTCCTGATAGGGATTACCACTTCGGGGATTCTTCGTATCTGACACTTTCAACATCAGGAGCTGGTAAATAAATTCAATTAATATTAATTAAAAGCAATATTTTGACATGATTTAGGATTTTTTTCAGGTCGGACAAGATTCGGTGTCTGCCTCAAAAATCCAGAAACAAACAGATGGAAATATGGGGTATGTTGCTAATTTTTAATGAATCACTTATTAGTTTATAAGACTTTCTCATAAGATTTCATTTTTTAAGGCAAATTTTGACATCAAACTGTTCCCGAAGTTCGTGGAGGCTGTCCAAAAGATGGTAGACCATAGATCTCTCTACGAAAAATAAAAATCAATTATATATTACTTTCAATTGCTTTATAATGTAAAAAATTAACAATTTTTTAAATTGTATTTAAATATAATTTTTTTTAGATGAAAAATAAAATGGGGGAAATTTTAAAATATTAAATGTAGTCTTGTTTTAATAACATATTTTTAAAATAGATACTTACAAATAGTAAATATTTAGATAGATTTAGATAGACTTGAATTTTTACTTTAATTTTTAAATAATTTACTTTAAGTTCTATTTCTTTTAAAGGTTTTTCAAATGTCTAAAATATTATTTTTGTTCCTTTTTTAAATTCCTATAATCTTTTCTTTAAATATAGCATATTTTGGACCAAAATATTATTTTAAATGAAATATGTTAGTTACAAATTGTATTTATATTAGAATTAGTTATAGTATTGTTAAAACCTTAAGATCGAAAGACTTCTAATTTGGAAAATTTAAATCTTAAAATTAATGATGTCTCAAATAAGCTTCCATTATATAAATAATTAATTAGAAATATTTTTCAAATTTATTTAAATAAGTTTTGCATTTTACAAAAAACCCATTTTTAAATTTATATTTTTTGAAATTTTTAAAATATATAAGTACTTTTAAATTCCTGTAGAGCCAAATCCTGAATTACCTCGGTCAGTGTTATCTAACTCCTTATAAAATGAACTTTAAATTGAAAATTTTAGAAATATTTTATCAGTAATTACCGACACTTCCACAACATCAGGATAACAAATGACTTGACAAATTAGCTGAGCAATCCGATCTCCTTTTTTAACAATGAATGCCTTTTCTCCAAAATTAAATAAAATTACACAAATTTCGCCTCTAAAATCTTCATCAATAACACCTCCTTAATAAGTTATATAATAATAAAAATCTAAATTTTGAAAAATTTTTAAAAATTTATACCTCCAACTACAATTTTATTTCTTAATGCAAGTCCTGAACGCCCGGATATCCTCCCATATGTCCCCGGTGGTAATTTAAGTTTAAGTCCTGTTGAAATTTTACAATTTTCATTTTTTGGAATGATATAATCATCAGCACTATAAAATTATAAATTATTGTTTTTTTATTTTTGAAAAATTAAAAATTTACCTCTGTAAATCTAAACCTGCAGATTTAGACGTTGCTCTTTTAGGAATTGAGGCAAATAATGAACATTTTTCAAAATAAATTTTTTCCATTTTTATTATAAATGTATTAGCAGATTTAGGATAGAGCAATATAAGTTTTGAAGCAGTTTAAATTAATATGCATAAAACATTTAATTTTGAGGTCTGAAGGTCTTGAGCATATAAGCATTCAAGGTTATTTTTTTTTCATATTTTAATTTGCTATATAAGTTTAAACTCCCATTTCATACTAATATAAAAGAACATATAAGAACAAGATTTGTATAACAGTAGCATTATTTAAACCTGGTTAAAAATAATTCCAAATATTATTCATTATAAATATCAAGCTTTTTGATAAAATGTATATAGGTACATGTAAAAAATACAAATAGGTTTACCAAACTATTTAAACTTTTTATTAAAAATCTAATTACTTTTGTATGAGTATTTTACTATGAAAATTATATAGACTTCCAGATTCGAGAGTTCTCTAGGTAAGTGGTTTGACTGCTTTTGTATCTCCTTAATAAATGATATCTAAGTTGTGTGCTTGATCATGTGAACTTGGTGGTTTGACTAGTTTCGAAGCTTTTCTGTTTATCTAACCTAACAAACTATCAAGTTTGTTTTTAGATAGGGAATTTGCGCTTATACTATTCACTAGTGGCTCTTTTACATTCATCAAGGGTTTATATTTGATTGGCTCTGGCTTTGATTTATTGTCTATTTTGGTTGAATTTACCCCTATATTTTTGGCCTAATTTTATCCCTGTATGAAATTTACCCAAAATTTAAAAAAATCCTAACCTAACCATATAGACTAGAAAAATTTCGAGTTAATTTCATACAGAATACAGAGGCAAAGTTAGGTGTAATATAGGGGTAAATTCAGTCAAAATATGGATGAAATTAAACTTGATCTACTTGATTTGACTAGAGTGTCCTTAAACTCGAAAATTTTGATCACAGAGCTTAAAAATAGTTGAAAAAGATACTGATATCACCGTGTGTGTATACCTTTGGAAATTTTGAAAAATACACAACTTTTTTTACCAAAGCTCTCTAAATAAATAGCAAAATACCACCAAAGAAGAGATACAGAGATATCATAAGCTCAATCTTTAAAAGTTGTGGGGAAAAAAAGTGGACTAAAAACCTACTGGAAATAAATCTCTAAATATCAGAAGTATAGAAGAAAAAAAAGTCCCCACTGAATGTCCTACATGGATTTTTTCGATGACTCTTGAGATTTATTTTTTGAACTCTTAAAAGTATTTTTGGCTTCTTTTTCGACAATTCGACTTTTTGACTCATAATAAATTATTTAAAAAGCTCCATACAGAAAAAGTGAGTGATTGCCTATGTAGGATCTATGTGGACAAGTAAAGTGCTCGCTAAGTCAGTCGGTAATCAATTATATTTTTCAATTTTAATTTCAAAAAAAATCATGTTAATACTTACTTATCGACTAATCGTAAGCAAGTTAACATTAATTAGAATAAATTTTTGCAAAATCATAAGGAAAAAAATTCATTGAAAAGAAAATGTGAATTTTTTTTGAATAATCAGAGGGGTCAGTAATCAGAAGGCCCTTCAGTAATTAGAAGGGCAAGTATCTAGATACATAGTAAGTACAAATCCTAATAGGTTCTCATTATTCTCGATCAATTTGTTTGAAGTTTGTCGAGTAAGGTACTGAGAAATCAAGAATTAAAACTCAGAAATTATGAAATACACTAAATTCAATAAATATCTGTATGATATGAGATTCCTGATTTTTTCATTTCGAATCAATTTTTCGGGGTGTATATAAAAATATAAAATTTTTATAATCAATATCAGTTCTGAAACCCGATATATATTGGTATACCAATATATTGAAATTTTTAAGAACAAAAAGTCGAATAATAATATTTATCAAAGAATCATAGATTATTTTCATTAAAGATATCCTCTGAATCCGAAAGTTTTTGAGTTGGACTAAAAAATTTTGTTAAAAAAATATTGCGAAGGATAGATTTTACAGATGTGCTCGAATTATCTAACTATTATTACCTACTACATGTTATCAATGACTATATCAAATTCAGATCCTTAAAGGTCAAGTTTTTCAAGGTTAAAAATTTGACCTTTGGATTTGAGAGATACCTATTTAAAGTCATTTCAAAATAACTGGTTCTAAAAAATATCAAAAATATCAAAAATTTCATTTTGTAAAAAGTATCCCTTTACTTTTAAACTTCCAAAAATGTTTGAAATTTCGAGTTAAAAAAAAGTTAAAGGCGATTCTAAAGTGGGAAGATGAAACGAATCATTGGGAGTTAAATGTTAATGTATTTTCTCCTAAGTCAGTTTTGATGTCAGCTTCAGTAATCTATATAGATTAAGTTTATTTAATGTCTACTGATACTACTAGATACTATAAGTATTGATAGGATAGTAGTACTAGTACTGTTAGTGATAGTATAAGTACCCTACCATAAAATGAAATAAAGAGTAAATAACCTTATTTTGAAATATAAAAAATCCAATAAAATTTGCTTACTTATGCTTGGCTTCAATCTGAAAAAAATCTAACACTTATTATGGATATCTTTCTGGTTAGATTTTTCTTTCTATTTTATTGAGCATTATTTTTCCGGGGAGAGGCGAGTCATTTGCATTCTAATCAAGTTCATATTTTTCGAAAAAGTACTTCTATGAATACACAAGAATCAATGCAATATCAAGCATGGCAAAGTGTTTTAAAAGCTCTAAAAAATCACAAAAAATTACTCAAAACCACGCAAAATTTTCTATTTTTAGAGTTATAGCCTCTCAAAATTGAATAAATTTTGAGGATAAGATG
Organism: Nanhermannia cf. coronata Gr-Ori-00579; assembly: GCA_034699045.1. Lineage (NCBI taxonomy): Eukaryota > Metazoa > Arthropoda > Arachnida > Sarcoptiformes > Nanhermanniidae > Nanhermannia > Nanhermannia cf. coronata Gr-Ori-00579. Next base: position 1,493 of record JAQIXA010002159.1, on the reverse strand, counting down.
ATTTTGACTTTGACTTTGACTCTTTAAAATCTTGACAAAATTGTACAATTTTACTATAAAAGTTGCAAAAAATGAAGCCAAATATCCCAGAAAATATCAGATCTCTAGGTCAAAAGTCACAAATTTCAAATTGGTTGGAAAATTTCGATGAAAAGTCGAGCTGGTCGAAAGACTATAAGCGAAATTTCAATAAAATTTAGAAAATTTTCAAAACATTACAATATAGGTAAGGTATTGTGAAAATTTGCACAAAATTTTTTAAAATTTTTGCAATTAGACACTTGAATCCTGGTATGAAATGAGTCCAAAGTAATGAGTTTTTTCTCAGATATTGTAAAATGCAAAATACAATATCTTTAGAGAATAAAAAAACTATTTACTTATTTTGCCTACTATAACATAGGGATATGAAATTTTTGATTCTCAGAGTTTTCCATAAGGACTAGTACTTGTCCTAGTACTAGTATGTTAATTTACTTTTGACAAAATTTGTCTTACTTGTAACTCTATGTGTAGGCTTAAGCCGTATTAAAAAAGGCATTAGAAACTACACAAGTACCTATCTATCTGTATATATAGTATTATTATTGGCTCTACTCGTATATAGATAGATATAGAATTGGATAGATAGGAGTACTACAAGTAGTATTTGAATAATTCATAAGTTGAGCTCAAAAAACCTTATTTAATCCAATCTGGCTGGTCCTGGAACCTTACAATTCTACTACTACTATTTTATATTTTACAAAATTGTAATCTAACATATACCTACTGATATCCTACTTTTACTACTTTAAAATTAAACTGGGCAGAGAGTAGGAGTAATGAACAGAGAATTGTTTCAGGATTCTTCAAACTCGAAATGAGAAAAAAAAACTCAATTTATTTCTTGTTCGTTCAGTTATACAGATACTAGTAAACTACATAGTCCTAGTCCTAGTACTATATGTAGTTTTATTCGAAATTTTGAGAAATAAAAGATTAATTTATATTCTATCTATTGTATTTTATTGTCCCATTATATTTTGTATTTTGGAGGGATATTGTTTTAAAGTCTAATCATAATCATGTCATGTCATGTCATCATAGACCAGGGCTCTATTTTGTATTTATTCTCAATTCTTGTCAAAATTCATCATAATCATAAGTATACATCTGAGCCAAATAAATGACCATCATTGTGTACTTTTCTATTCTTTATAGATATATCTATCAGTAAAATCGATTTTGTTTAAAATTTAGATTACCCTACTACTAAATAATTGAAAAAAAATTCTATTTTTTCGAGATTTTGCCCGAGAATATTTATATCTACTCGTAGAGATAGAGATATTTTCAAATTTCAAATCAAAGGACAACAGGTTTAACCGAAAAGAGACTATAAATTTCAAAGATTTACTTGAACTCGAACTATCTTCAGCCAATGACTCAAGCAACTAGCGTGCTGTCCTTATAAACAGGTTAAGCAACGTTGGGCCCGGTTACTACTTTCT
>JAQIXA010002158.1:0-19352 GCA_034699045.1 Nanhermannia cf. coronata Gr-Ori-00579 | reverse complement strand
CTCCATGCCAAGTTTGGTTAAGATCGGTCCAGTAGTTCTCGAGTTATCCTCTGGACAAACATACAGACATACAGACATACAGACGGACAAAGTGCAAGCAAAGTTGAATAGTAAGTGCTCGCTTCGCTCGCACAATAATCCTATATTAATATACAGATACATATAGATATTATAGATAAATAAGCATAATATAATAAGTAAATAAATAAGTATTGAATAATCAAAATTGTAAATGAAAGTTGGATCAATTAAATAAATCAATTTTGAATGCAAATAAGCCAAGTAGGTAGGTATAAGGTATGCTCAATTTGTAGGTCAAAAAAATCACAATTTGTCAATCACTTTTTTCTTTGGACCAAAAATGAATGTGACCAGTCATGAAAATGAATATATATCGATTTTTTCAAATAAATTGATTATTAAAATCAGATCTATTCTGTATTATTAGTATTTTATACCTTACAAAATTTTTACTTTTGAAAATTTTAAGTTTTTCTTAGGAGGAATATGAATAAGTACCTAATCTAAATTCATGTCTCAAAAAAACCCAATTTTGCTGCAAATTTTCAAGTACCCTACAAAGTATCTAAATGGATCTCAAATTGCAAATTTTTGGAAAGTTGTCTCAAATTTTCGAAAAAAATTCTCAAGATTTTTGAAATTTTTTTTCAAAATCTCGAGTTTAACAATTTCACGATTGAACTGAACTAGAGGCTAATAAATAGATATGTGAAAATTATGAGTAAAAGTATCTCACAACCATACTTTTCTTCTTAGGTATAAAAATCTGCCTAAATAGTAAATTCAAAATGTCAATGCCTAATCTAATATTATGAATAGGCATATGGTACAATTATTACCTATTAGATTTTTAACCTCTAAATTTTCGAACACACGCATTTAGCATAGTTTAAGTAGGTAGTTAGTTGTAGTTAATAGTTTATAATTAAAAATCAATCGACTACTGTACATAAGTAAGTAAGTACAGATACAGATACTTGATTTGTTTGTTTTGTTTTTCATTGTTTTCAATGACCCTTAAAAAACCCCCAATAATAATAATGTCTACTACCTAATAATAACTTGTTCAATCCTTTTTTAAATGGCCAGAAACAACAATCAATTATTAGAATGTAACCTATCTATATAGTACCTTATGCTGATGTATGTACTTATTAGTTTTTAGAGTAGGTATTTAGTATAGGTAGGTGTATACATCCTCAAAGATAAGAAAATTGTAAATAAAAGTGTTCATTTTAGTTATTGATTCGTGCATCCATCCAGTTATTCTACTTTTTAATTAGTATTTAACTATCTTATCTATTATATATGGTAGTATAGTAGTAGGTTAAATTCATCACGATTCGGCATCCCTTTAAAAACACAAAAAAAAATACTTACCTACCTACCTATTATTAAATAAATAAATAAATAGAAAAAATAAACAAATATTGACAGCTACAGTATACTTACAGGTTGTAGGGTTATTTATGGCCCAACTCATTCATTCTTGAAATAATTAGATAAGATACTTAGCCTACCTTAACCAAGATTTCTCATAAAAAATTTTCTTAATTTGGTCATTGTTATACCATAATCCATAATACTATGCTGCTTTCAAAGATTATATCGGTAAGAGCTAATTTTATGAGCTTCTTAAATCGAAATTGGAATTTTTTAATCATTTATTATTCAATGCTAATGATTAGTGATTATAGTTCATACATATTATGTATGTATTAAAAAAGGCTAAAGTAAAATAATATTTAATAAGTTATACTGTTATACTGTTATAATATAAGGTCAGGTATGCGAAGAGATTAATTTCTTTCCCCAATTTTGATTGATGTAATGAAACTTTGTGTAGGTGCATTGAAAGAGAGAGAGAGAGAGAGAAAAAAAGACCTTTTTTGTAAAATAAGTATACTGTACTTATCTATTGTATAGGTAGGTAGCTGGTATTCTAAATTTTAAGTAAACTTTATCAGATTCGGTCAAATGATCAGAAAAGTAAAAATTGTTAAAAAAAATATTTCATGATTCAACCTAAAATAAAATAATGATCCCTTTTCCCTCGTTTTTCCCCCTCTTTAAAAAGCTTATTAAGGTTTATTAAGGATACCCTGCATGAATGAGTCAATACTCAATACCAATTATTTTTCAAAAATATAATACCTAAGTACCCTACACTAAAGTATCTATACTTACTGATACAGATACTGATCTGTTTTTATCGATGTACCGATTTGAACACCCTAATTGATCTATGTATGTATTCTGTATTCTGTATATCTGTCCATTTGCATTCTATTAAAAAAAATTTAAATGACACTATTAAATTTGCTATTTCTACCATATACTTTATTGAGTTAAATTTTACACTCTTAATTAGGATTTTTAAAAATGACATTACACACACATTCTATGTAAGTAGGTACATGCCTTATGGCACAAAATACTAAAAAAAAATCGTCATCTGGCAAAGAAATTAACCCTCAAAATTGCACAATTTTTGAGAATTTTTATTTATAGTTAGATTTACTATACAGTACAGTATAACAGTATAAGTATTAATAAGTGTATACCTTATACTTGTGTATTTAAGGATGACTTGTCACAATATTTGCTTATCTACTTACTGTAGATTACAATTTATCAATTCATTTATTAGTAAAGTATTGAATTACGGATACTTTTTTTTTCTTCTATCTCGAGATTTCAATCTTGTAAGTTAAAATAAGTGACTTAAAAATTTAAAATGTGACAAACAATACCCTTAAAAATACCTAGGTATTTTGAAAAGTTTATCCTTCAAAAAGTACTTTATCTATAGCCAAGTACTACATATGTTATGTATAATATACTGTTAAAGGGGTATATTGTTACGGATCACGATCTCTTATCAATAAGATTATTTACAACTCAACTTGCCAGATTTTTTGAGACAAAAAACCCCGCTGGGCTCAAAATAAATTAAGACATTTTTTGCAAGCAATGTATGTAAGGGAGATTATAAGGTACCTACCTAAATGATGCTCATTCATATATATAGGTAGATAAATAGATAAGTAAATCCCTCTATTTATTATCCAAGGATCATCGATGATTTTCTTCAACTGACCAAAAAAAAACGCATCATACGAGTATGTATAATATTTCACTCGAGGTTTCATTTTTATATGACCAAGAAGATCAGATGACAAGCAAAAATATTATACTCGATTATCATTTATTGGTCAACCGAGGTGCATTTGACAATTTGACCTAGAATATTACCATCAAAATCCAAAATATCAAAAATCATCGAAAAATTTAAAAAAAAAATTATCAATTTTTAAGTAAGACATCACAATCAAAAAGAATTTTTTTTGGAAGTATCTAGACAGGTTAGTTGTGTTTTTGACCTCAAGTTTGCTTCAGAATATCTATTGACTATCACTATAATAAATATATGGTAGATATAATAAAAAGGTCAAAATAACAGAAAATAGTCTTTCCAAATCCAAATAGCAAAAAAAAATTTCAAACTTTCCCTTTTCCTTGTCTACGCTATATGAAGTACTTAAATACCTATGCATTTTCGTAAACTCAAAATTTTAAGCGATTTTAATAAATATTTCTGAATTTTGAGATTTTTTTTTCAATTTTGATACTTTTATATTTAACTTTGTGATATACTTTTTTCCTATAGGATATTTGGTTGATTTTACTAAAGATCTTGTACCTTATCTAGGTAAATTTATCAATAATATTTTTGATATAGGTACTCGTATTGACTAATCGAATCATTTGCCCATTTAAGAACATTTTTCATTCATCCATCTGGCTGCATTATTGCTTATCGTTTTCGAGCTGCTTTTTTTTCACATTTTTTTGCACAAAAAAAAATGTTGATTGCACGCGAATCTCATTTAATAAATAGCTACTATTTAACTTGATAGAGAATTTAATATGCAAAAATATTAAAATATTATGACATTTAATGGGCCACAAAAGTCTGACTAAATAGTTAGTTAGCTAGTTAGTTATATTATATTAGTTAATTATTCTATTTGTTCCTCGATTATAAAAAATTCACTTTCTATATCAAATGCTAAGAATATAGGTAAGTAGTATCTTATCATAGTAGTAATAGAGTAAGTAATGTATTTCGATTGCTTAATTTTGCAAAAAAATTGAATTAATCGTCCAAATAAATAGTTAGGTTTGTAGTAAGTAAATGCATTCAAATCACCTTTTTTCAAGATAGGGATTTAGCAACACATTAATTTATGCCAGATAATTTAATTTACTTTTTTTCTTAACATATTACTCGTACATACCTTACCTACTCGTATATGTACGAGTAATTTTGTGCTTTTTTTTCCACTAAAATATCTCATTTGAAAGACAATTTTAAAAGTTTTATTTTTCCTATTTTTGTCACAAATTTTAAGAAAAAGGGGCTTTACCTATATCGATTTTGAATTTTTTCTAAAAATTTTGATCATATTTTTTTTACTAGTATTGTTCTCTTTTATTGAGTACCCTACCTATGTATACCTACTATTAAGCCCCTTTTATAACAAATGCTACACTACATATTAGGAACTTAGATACCCTACCTATGTATAGTATTAGTAGGGTATATATTATACTAGTACTAGTATATAAGAACTCCCTTAAATTTTCCTTAAACCTAAATGTAAAAACTGCTATTAACTATTAGGTATCTCAAACCCAAAATACGTTTTATTAAAATGTAGGTAAGTTCTAGATAAATTTAAGCCTACATTTCCCCATTTAAAAATGCTCTAAAAATGATTGAATTTTATGCTACTGCGATAATTCCCCTTTTTATCAAAAAATGACTCAAAAGTAAATTACAATTATGAGTATAAGTAATTTATAAATGAGATTGAATTTCATTAAAATGATGGACTAAAGATATAAGTATCCTACTTATACTTATACTTATAGGTATAGAGTATAGGTATTTTGGCAAATGTAAATAAAATGCGTAAACTTTTATGGTCCTTTTTTTTTGGCTAATCAAGGTAGTCGATGTTAATCGACTTGAACTTTGCCAAAATCTCAATTTTTAAACTCTACTCTAAATGGTCATACAAATTATTTGTATGAATAATTTTGGTTTAAAAAACCTTGACTTTTCTAACTTGATATTTACATTTTAATAAAATCAAATCACATAGGTAGTAGATTATCTTTTATAAAAATTTAAGAAATTGAGTATTTTGTGGGCGGTTTGTTCATCTACTCAGTAAGAGATACTTTGATTTCTTTAATTAATTATTTTTCTAACCTCTAAATACTTGTAGCAAATTATATACCTACATGTAATTGTATAATGTAGGTAGTATTTGTTTTACTAATTAGAATTTTTATGAAGATGACCCTTAATAATTTGATTGGGAAGTTATAAAAGTTGAAAATATTTGCATTTTTATTTACTTTGCATTTACCGCATCCATGTAGGTATATATTAGTTAGGATAATTAATTAGTAGATAATCAAGTGCTAATTTTTGCTTTTGTGAATCCTTATGGGGTAATTGAGAAGTCGTCGGCCATGGACAAACAGACAGTGCCTTCCTACTAAACTACAGATACTCATTATTTTATTTTATTTTATTCTAATAACAACTATTATGATTAGTATAAAAACCCAATTAAATTCTAAATGTGTAATTACCTAAAGGAAAATTGAAAAATCTAGAAAAGTGTCAGGTCAGTTGGGTCAAACTCATTTTTGCCCAAATAAACACTTATGAATTTTTGCCAAATGGAATTTTTGGAAATTTTGGGGTAGCATAGTCAGTTGGTTCGAATTCAGTTCAATGTGCCCAAATTTAAATTTTTGATTATTGATTTATGCACGCACTTGTGTTAATTTCATTCCTATTTTGAGTTGAATTTATCACTATATTTTTGGTCTAACTTAACCCTCCTTAAATTTATTTTAGTCTAGTTGAGTGAGTTTAAGTTTGGTTATATAAGGAAGGATTTCAAATATTTTTGAGTGGAATTTCATACAGGGGTAAAATAAAATTAAACCAAAAATATCAAGGATAAATTCAACTCAAAATAGGAATGAAATTAAATCGGAGCCATATTTCATGTAGGTATTTTGAGGTCATATAGGTATTTTGATAGGTATTTTCTAGGTTTATAAATGTAAAACTTGATTAGACAAAGTTGAATTTGGTCCAATTGTCCAGTAACCAGTAGTAGAATAGTAGAATAGTGATTTAATTGAACATTTCTTTGTTTTTACCTTCAATTAGGTATATAAAGGGGGAAGCAAAGTAATAAGTATCAAAGGATTTTTTGATGAAAACTCGTGAAATTAATCATAGCTGATAATCATGATCATTATGATACAAAATAACTTGATAATAAATGATAGATACCTATATTGGATCAAAAACTTGTATTTTTTTTGATCTGGCTAGTATTAGATACTATATTATAGTATCTAAATTAAAGAATTTACTACAAATTTTTTTCTGTCTCAATTAAAATAGCATTTATATTACTTTACATACCTATATTATTATTATTATTGTTTTAATTTCCTAATAGACTTATGTATTGAAGATGCTTTATTTGGTCTATCCTCGAGCAAATACTGAATACTTTATACTTGTTGGGTAATTAAAAACCATAAAAAAAAACAGAAATTAGAATTTTACTTATAAAGTTGAATTTCTTTCTCTCATTCCTTATTGCCTAATTAATTATTCACTCAAAATGGGCAACTAACTATACATAGATCCTCTATTTATTCATATAGGTAGATAGATATTTTATATAATATACTTATATGTAGATATAGATATCCAAAAGAACTAAAATACTTGTAGTCTATATCTTATCGTTAGTCTAGCATTTTCAATTAAAATAGCTCAATTTATTCAAAAATTTATGACTTTTGCGTTTTTTAGAGCAACTTTTAGAGCTATAAATTACCAATTGCTACATTTATTTATACCTTACTAAACTACTATAGATGTCTTTATCACATTTTAATAGAGGATAGTTCAAATCTTCAAAACAAAACTCGTTTTTACAAATATTTTGGTCAAAATCAAAAGTCGTCAAAAATGTCGAAAATTATTTTTAACCTAAATTGAAATCCTATATGTCAAAAAATTTATATGGTTTAAGAAAATTTCAATTTTTTTGAAAGCTTTTCTCATGATTATTTTTTTCTCGAATCGAAAAATATCAAAAAAAGCTCTGTCTTTTACAGATACCCTATATGATAAAGGTCACAGAAAAAGGTCACATTTATATTTATATACTTACTAATGGATTTACAAGTTTCAAATTTTGTAAAAAAGGAAAAAGAGGAGTTGATCTATCACATTTTAAATAGTAATCTGTAGGGTACTACTACGTATACTGTAATACAGTATAGTAGTGGTAGGTGTATTTCATCAAATTTTTCAAATTTAGCAATATTTTCAATCTAAAATGATATGTTAATTAGATAAATGTTTATAATTCAATCAACCAGATTCACCAGATGCAAAATAAATTATAAATTATATCACAAAAACAAGCCCTTTTTTATAATAAATTTGTGCATTATTTTATTACTTATTAACTTATTACCTGCCTCTATGGTATGGTATTTGCATAATAGATTTGTCTACCTATACTAAAGTTACCTAGTTAGTTAGGATCATATGCCCCATGGGACTTTTTGGCCAAAGATGGGCAAGTTCCATTCAAAAATATCATTTTTTAAAATAAAAAAAACTTATAAGTACCTATTCTACCTAACTATAAGTAGAAGTATTGTTGAAACACATTATTGAAAAAAAAAATAAAATTTCTACCAATATGCAATTGCACATACTTAGCTACAGCAGCGATTGTATAATAATAAATCGACCTTTGGTTTTTCATATGGGATTGATGTATAGTTGGTTTGGTCCTATTCTATAGCTCGAACTTTTTTCGTGACTCAAAGGACCTAAAAATTAAATTTTCAAAAGATGATAAATACATACCCATACCCATACAACTCTTAATATTTATGTATCTTATACATAATATGTATGTATTCACCCAGCTTATTAATATTTTTTTCTTTTTGATAATTTACAAATTTTTGTGGTAAAATACTTATATATTAGACATTAGATAGACAGACATGTGCATTCAGAACACACACAAGCAACAGTTCACAAACTACTTACAAAAATTATTCTCAAAATTGTGTCACTAACCAACCAGCCAGGTAAAGATAGCTTGATATCGAAAATTGATACATTTACTATAATAATGGAATCGAGCAAGTTTTGGTAATTCGATTTCAATTTACCTACTTGATTATAATTATGAATGTCTTAAATGGCGTTTAATTAGAAAATTTGCTCTTTTTGCATCAAATTTTAAAAATAAGTTTTAAGTAAAGCTATTGTAAATTTGTTATACCTACATATTATGAAACTGACTAATAAATTAGGTAGTTTTCTATATTGTACTGTTATTTCGGTTAGGATTTTGAAATTTGGACATCCTATTTATGGCTCACTTTTTTAAAAGAAATGCTTAATAAAAATGTAAAATTTTTCTTAAAATTGGAAAACTTTACTTGTGAGTGTGAGATTCATTTAGGCCATTGAATTGCACTTGAAAGTAAATTTTAAATTCCTCATTAGATAATAATAATAATAGGTAGGTAGGTTATAATAAGCTTTCATTTTTTTTCTTGAAAAAATATTTCAAGCTTTTTCGCTTATTTGATCAATTTATGATGATTATACAAAACTACATAGACATAGGTACCCTACTATATAGGGTATTGATAATAAGGATTATTTGAGGATTACTCTTTGATTAAATTGCATTTCAAAGGCTGCTAAGGTGGACCTTGAACCCTCAACTTCAATAAAATTTTAATTAAACCTTTTCACATCTGGGTCATGAAAGAATGAATGATTTCTATTTTTCTATTTTTCTATTTTTTGAACAAACTCTTTGAGTCGAAAGAAATGTCAAAATCAAATGGTGAAATTACACTTAAAAAAATTCCAAGGATGACATTTTTGCTGTAAAATTCGCATTTTTTAAATTTAAAACTTGCCGTAGGCCCATGCATATGCATATGCATGTCATTCCATTTAATCAAAATAATTCGATAATTTATTCACACTTTTATAATGTAGGTATAATATAGTGCTATTTATCTGAGGAATGTAAATGATAATTAGCAGTTTGATTTTATAATGAAAATAATTGGGAATGATGTAAATTTTGTACATTTCGGTGGACACCCTTTTTTCATAAATTTAATTATACTAAATACTAGTATACAGGGTGTTTCAAAAGTATGTGAAGGAAAGATTTTAGGCTTTAATATAGTATAGGATTGATTGGATTTTTAAACAAGAAAGATATCAAATCGAGAGGGAATTTACCGGAGTTCAAGAATCTCAAAACCTTTCCATGCTAAGATGTACAGGTCAAAAGTTATAGGTCGATCAACTGAGCACATTTTTCTTGAGAGAAAAAATTACAAAAAATTGAAAAGAGCTAAAATTGGAGCTAAAATTGTTTCAAAAGGCATGAAATGAAAAGTTATAATTTTCGAGCACTATAATATTATGCCTGAGATGAGAATCATAAATTTTGACATTTCAAGCCGTTTGGGCCAATTTTGGCTCTTTTCAATTTTTCTCCCATGGAAAATACCTCCATTTCATTAACCTGATATAATCTTATACTTAGGATTAGAATCAAATGGTTTCCGATAAATTTCCTATTGATTTTGATATCTTACTTGCTACTTAAAAATCAGATATATATTAAGGCCTAAACATACTTTTGGAACACCCTGTACTTACTACATACATAGATACTACTGATAGCGAATGCATGTACTTATATATAAGGTCGTAATAGGCATACCTATCCTGTATACCTAATTAAATATGAGGTAGTCAAATCAAATCAAAACTCACCCAAGATTTTTATCTACCTGCCTCCTTGATTGCTCTAGGCGAGAAATTCGACTACCTACTTTACTTTTCAGTTTCAAAACAAAATTTGACACTTTTTTTTAATTATCTGATAAAATCTACAATACCTAATTTTATGATTATGATATAGCAGGATCCGTATCACCTCTAGGTCAATTCATAGACAATGTAATGGTCCATCAAATGAGCTTGCATTTAAAAAAGTTCATTTTGACACTTTCAAAAAAATTTCAAAGTAAAGCTCAAACAAACTTGACCTTAAAATCCAGAAAAATTTTCATATACCTAATTTGCATATTTGAAGATGACAAAATCACAATAGTTAATTGTAATTGTAATTGTAATTTTAATGAATTGTATTGAATGGCTGAAAAATCAAAGATATTTGCATTGGAATTAGCAGCAAAAATTAGCATTTTTGCAAAAAAATCGATACAAAAGATGTTTTGGTCTTGATTAAATTGAAAATTACAACATTTGAGTTTGAGATCCTATAGTATATTCATTCAATTTGAGTCAATTAAATTACAATTAATTAATAAGATTAGCAAAAAAGTTGTATATATTTTCTTAAAAAACGAGTTTTTTGGTCAAATTTTTGTGTAAAAAGGTGAGAAGTGTCATGTTAAATTCAGTTAAATATATGTATCTCATCTCAAGAAATTGAAATCAAATACATTTAAAGAATCTGCTATAATTTAATTAAAAATTGCTGTGAACTATCGATAAATTGGCAAAATCAGAGATTTTTTAAATTTTTTTGAAACTATAATATACCTATGAAAAAGGGCCAAGTATTTTCCAAATTTCTCAAATTTTTTCTCTATAGTCAATACCTATCCATTTACCTACATTTTAATGAGACATAATTACGGATATAATTAACCCTTTTTTTGCAGATCGAAAAGTTACTACTAAAATAGATAGGTTAGGTACCTATACTGTATATTGCAGTTAGGTACGTATATTGCCTTATATTGCGAGCTAAATATTGGGAATTAATAAAGGTCAATTTGTATGAGACTCAGATGGTGACAACTACTAAGGTATAGTATTAGTATGTACGAGTAGGAATATAAAATGTGGACCATTAATTTTTACGAGATCCTCACAAAAAATTTTCATTTACTGGCACTACTTGTACTGGTACATTTAATGTAGTTTAGGCACATTAAATTAATTTAAATAATTACTTACAATCTATTATATGGAATATTTTTATAGTCAATCTACTCTGAGGGCCAAAGTTCAATAAAATAGTTCGATAGTTAAAAGGGCTGAAATCCAGTAGTTTTTAGGTTAGAATTATCAACAGGAATTCTAATAAAAAAATCTCAGATTTTGAGCGATATACTTTTGAGTTTGGAAAATCAAAACTCATGAACATGAAATTGACAAAAAAAATTCTTCTAATTTTAAAATTTCTTATCCGACTCGGATAATCCGAGTATGTTATAGTTATAGGTATACCTATAGCTAAGCTTAAGGGTCCTTCTCGTTTCTTCACGTCCTTGTCATATTTTGAATTTAAATTGGCTTCAATTTTTACTCAAATAGTTTCCTTTAAAAAAACTAGTACTTATACAGAATACTCGTATACTTACTAAGGTATTAGTAACTTAATCAGTACCTAGGTATTTTTGAAACCTACATTTTGGTATTATCTATGGGTAGTTCGAAACAATGGATTTTTAAAAAGGATTAAAAAATAGGGCCAATTAAAAAAAAATATCAAAGTCAAGTTGAGATCTAAAAGTATAAGTATCTGTAGTTTAAGATAAGTATCAAGGTTAATCTGTTCAAGTAAATTACCAAATTATACCTGTAGATATGCAAGTATAGTACATAAAATCGATAATACGAGTAGATATGAACTATCTAGGTACTAAAAACATATCGTAATATAATTTGATATCTAATTTGCTTGCTCATCGAAAATTTAAATTAGCTTAATAACTCACCTTACCTGACAAGACGATGATGAGAACAGGAAGTCTCTTTTCACTATAACTACACCCTACTCATATTTTAATATGCCCTTAAGACTTTTTCCAAATTTTGCAAAATCATTACAAATCAAAATTTAATAAGGATTTCCTAAAATTAGTAATACAATACACATCATTTACCTAACCAAATTGAATCATCATAATTCAAAATATACATGTCGAGTTATACATAGTATAAGTGCATAAACATACAGTGTAATCTCTCTATACAGTATTGCATTGGGCAAAAATGAGAACTCGAGAAATTTTTATCCAACGCTCCCCAAATTTTTTCAATGCGAATTTTAACAATAAAAAGATATAGGTACTGATAAGTACCCTACTTACTTATCCTACTTTGCATCTTAAAACCCATATAAAGGCTAGATAAAGTTCATTTATAATTTATAACACAAAGATATCATTTATGTACTTATATAGTATATACTTAATACATACCCTAATTTACAATAGGACCCTATTTACTTTTTCATTATTTAAAAAAGTTCATTTATTTATTTTTATTAGATCAACGTTTTTAATAAGTAGCAAATATTTAGGATCTGTAGTTCTTGGCTCTTATAAGGCAGAGATGGGCAATCTCTCAGATTCGGGCATCAATTCGAGTCTCAAAAACTCGTCAATTTTGTCCATAAATTCTTGAGTAGGTGGTTGTGGATTGTGACCTCGAAGTTTCTTAAAAATTTCTTCGTTTTGTTCATTTTGGTTGAAATCGATCACCTCCATTGCCTTCTTATATTTTTCCCTCTCAACTTTGGCCAGTCGAGGATTTATTGCTAACAAAATTCAAAATTAGCGACTATACTTATACGAGTAGTCTGTTTTTTTAAATTAAAGAAATTGAGTATATTAAAAATATTATTACTTAATTACATTTAAGATAATATGCCATGTATATTCGTGCGGATTCTTTTAAGGTCATGAATGGCAATCGGGGTCTTTTTATGGCCATCAAAAGTAGAAGGTCTTCAATTTCCTTCGCAAGTCCCGATGCCAAGAGATAACCAGCAGATGAGAGCGAACTTGAATCCAAATTTTTACCCTTTTGAAGATAATTTTAAAAACATTTTTAGATGGTAAAACAAGCTGGAAGATTTCGGAAAAACCAAGTTTTGGCCTTTGACTTTCATTTTACAGGCCGATAAAAATTTGGCATTTCTAAATACCTTTTCGAAATCTTCAAAGTCCGGCTTTTCTTCAGGAATTTCTTCAGCCCGGTCAATTTCAGATTTTTCAGAACCTTCAAATGGATTCTCCGAGTTTTTAATTATTTCCAAAATACTCTGAAAAAGAAAACGAAAATATAATTGAGATTTGCTAAGTACTCGTATCTACTTTAGATAAATTTAGGTATCCTTATATTATGTTACCTACCTGTATAATCTTATTTGGAGACCAGTAAGCATTGATTTCAAAGACAATTTTGGATTTGAAACTTTCGAGGAAATTTTGCAAAATTGGTCGATTTTCCGAATAAAGTTCAAGATCCCTCTGGATCATTTCTTCAGTGTCTTCAGCACGGGAAAATAGTCGGAAACAAGTCTCTTTATCAAATAGAGACTCTGGTGTGGTTTCCTCCTTTAAAAAACCGTTTAAAAAGAGCCGGGTATTTTGTAAATTTTCAATATTTTTAAGTGAATTAGATTACGGTCTCGATGGGTGGGAGTAGACGGCCGTGAATGGACATTTCTGAGGCAGCTGGGTGATTCGCGATGAGCTCCAGCTCCTGCTCCGTCAGATCCGCAGGTGAATAATCATGAACACCGTAGATTATCCCAGTTTTATAGTCAAATCTTTGATTTAATCGTCGGATTTTCAGATCCGCATCTTGCATCTAAAAGTCAAATTTCAAAATCAAAAATTTATATTCAAGTATAATATAGGTACAGGTATTAGTATTAGTTCGGAAAACAAAATTAGAAAACTTACATGAAAGCAAAAGATGAAATTCGGCTGATTTGTCAAATTTTGAAGAATTTCGAGCTGACTTTTGACTGGGATGTCGCTAACCGGATCGATTTCAAAATCTGGCAATCCATCGAGGACATATCCTCTATATAGAAATTTTTAAATGGTTTTAAATGCTGTAATTTAAGTATATCAAAATTTTAAAACTGGAACTGTAGCGGTAGGACAAACCTTTCTATGACCTCGAAGTCAGTTTGAATTTTTTCCTTTAAAATAGCAATAGAATCACGGAGATCGATTGTCCCCCCATTATTCAATATCCCCTGGATATCAGTCCCCATTGAATTGTCCTGATTTTTATATTCTTCAATGACAACTTTAGCTGAAATTAAAAAAAAATGCTTAAAATTAGACACCTAGTAGTAGTATAAGTAGTATTTGTATAAAAGCTAAAATCTTACGATGAATATAAATCGAGTTGAGGATTGAAGCCAATTTTTTAGCGATTGTGGATTTCCCTATACCTGGTTTACTTTAATGTATTTAAGTATATTAGGTCAATTAAAATATTCACAAGTATTATATTACTATAATATGTAAGGTTTATTTTGAAATTTTTATTGTCAAACCCAAGTAGAAGTAAATTGACGACCTTTTCTCCATTTTTCTGTCCAGATTCAGAGAATTCCATACTTTCTGCAGTAGATTCAGAATCTCCTTCATTTTCTGAAGTTATTGAACCATGAGATTCGTCTGTTGTAATTTTTGAATTTTGAGATTCTATTTCACCATCATCAGTTGTAGTCTCTTCCTGAAATATAAAAAAAGTAGTTATATTTACTGTAGGTATAGCATATCATTCTGAAGAAAATTTTAAACTTTTTGGAAATTTTGCCTCACCTTTTCCTCGTTGTCCATACTTAAATCAACTTAAATTCGAATAAAGTACTCTACCTTTTTTGATCAAAAATATTTAGCTCTAAAATCTGTAGGTGTCTATGCATGTAAAGGAAATTAAGTACCTAATCTGTACAAGCTTTTCATCAATTCAATCTCAATAGAAACTAGGTACTTTACAAACGATAAACTTTTGATTCATAAAAAAATTAGACCAAACTTCATTAGAAATTCACAATAGGTATTTTATTTCAAATAGGCATCTACTACATTAATAAAATGTATACACGTTATTATATAAGTTAAGAAATTGTAGAATAATGAATGTTTATAAGCGATTGTTTATGATAATAATTGATAATCTACTTTATCTACTATTATTATAGGTAGTATAAAATAGGGCTATAATATTAAGGATAATGTATTTCATTATTACAATTAAAATTTGAACCAATTTCTAAAATGAAATTGAAGATTACAAAAAAGATCACAGGGCGTATTTACAAAAATTTTCTTAACTCGTAATTTAGTTAAAAAGCTTAATAACAATCTTAACTCTCTTCTAAAATATTTTGATTTTTGAGACAATTTTCATAAGCTGAGAATTTTGTATTTGTGAGACGTCCTTTACTTATTAATTTTCGGATTTCTGACAACGAATTCATAATTCATATATTAATTATCAATTATAATTATTACCAGTATGTATACGTTAACTGATAGTCACTAAAAATCTGTAGCTATTGAAAATATATTTTTAGAAAATCATTAGGTATATAACTTAATTATTTCTTTACATTTAAAGGAATTCGATTTGAAAGGAAAGTTGATCTGGCTCTATTACGTAGGTATAGGTATCTAATAATATTAATATTTTTGTTAGTAGTTGTTTGTATTTACCTACATAATAAAAACTATTTTTAAAAATTTACTTCGAAATAATCAAGGTACGAAAAAGGACAAAATTATAATTTTTAAATCATTAAAAGGGAATTTTGTATTTTGTAATTATATTAAAAAAATGGTTAGTCTTTGTTAATAAATATTTTGTAAATTATTTAATAGGTAGGTACTATAATTAAATACTATCTATGTATCTATGTACACTAGTACTTAATTATTTTAAGAATGAGTCAGAATAATTGTACATACTTAATCAATATCATATACCTTAGGTATAAATATTTTTAAAATTCTAACATCTATGTCTATGTAGTATACCTAATGCTTAATATTTCAAATAATTTAAATTAGTTGGGAATGGGAAGTTGATTAAGTAAATGTAATGTAATAAGCTACTTTATAAATTGATTGAATCATAACAATTGACTATAAAAACTAAATAAAAATAACATGATAAAATTATTTTAACTTTTGAAATCAATATCCAGAAGCTTCCTTGTACTCGGATCCTTCGAGCCTGGAAATAAAAATAATAATGATTATGATTATCCAACATACTCTTATAGCATGCATGAATATTAAATCTAAAAAAATTTCTTACGTGAAAAAGTCTTCCAATTTCCACTAGGAAAGTAAAATAAAAATTAATTAGAGCATTTTTTAAATATTCTACCAGTTTTTGATAAATTATAAAGATAATTTAAATATTATTATTTTGTGCATAATATTTGATCATTGGCATTGACAATTATCACAAAATTAAGATTAACATAGAATTAGAAAATAGAATCCAATACTTACTTGAAGGGTTTCAAAGGTAGGCCTTTTCATTGGGTCTGAATGCCAACATTCCAATTGAATGTCATAGAGGCGATCTATTTTTTCAAAATGGAGTTTAAATATAAATATAAAAAATTATTCTAATTAATTACCTGGACAAGCTGGTGGGCAAGGCATGCGGTAGCCGTGTTCCACTTGGTGCAAAACTTCAGCATTAGTCATACCAGGATAAGGAATACGACCGTAGGTCACCAATTCAGTCAATAGAATGCCTAAAAAGAGCAAGAAAAAAAATTTAGTCTGTTTCCTCAGGTGAGAATAGGTAATTTAAAATTTCATGATTGTCTCACCAAAGCTCCAAACATCCGATTTTATGGAAAATTTCGAATAATTGGCAGCTAAATAATAGAATAAATAGGTATATGAAAATAATACTTGACAATATAGAGAAGCATTTTTTACCTTCAGGTGCTGTCCATTTGATAGGGAATCGAGTACCTAGTCTAGCTTCATATTCATCTTCTTTTATTAATCTGGCTAAACCAAAATCAGCTATTTTTACCTAGAAAAATTAAATTAAAAAGTTTAAAAAGTTTGCAAATAACACCTATTTGAAATTTAAACTTACAGTATTCGAGTCGCCAACGAGTACATTTCTCGCTGCCAAATCCCTAAGAAATGTAAAGAAAATCAGTTTTGTTTTGTTCGTATTCGAAAGTTATAAAATTCACAATTTATGAATTAGTACCTAAATCTAAAAATTATTTACCTGTGAATATAATTTTGAGACTCAAGATAGGCCATTCCACCAGAGATCTAAAAAAAAAGATTGAGATATATTGGGGGAATATAAATAATAAGTAGACAAAAATTATTGGTATTTTGTATTGTACCTGAGCTGCCATGTCGATTAATTGAGGTAACTATTTATACAAAGTAAGGTTATAGAATAGATAAAAATGAATTTATATTTTTAAAAAAATTTCTAAGAATAAATTAATTTACTTTCAATCCTCTTCCTTTGCCACTTAAGAATTCTAATAGAGAGCCATTCTTCATGAGTTCTAGAAAAATTTCGCAAAAAAATTATAACATTAGGTTTTATTAGTATTAAGGTACTACTTTATTTTTGAATTCAAAATAAGTAGAATTTAAGTAGGTAGGTATACTTGTACTTATATACATAATAATTATAATCAAGTTTCATACCAGTAATAATAAAAATAGGTTCTTCGAGGGTACATACAGCATACAATTGGATAAGTTTAGGATGCCTCAACTTTTTCATTATTTGTGCTTCAGCAAGGAAATCCTTTGGATCCATTGTTCCTTAAAAATTTGAAAATAATACTTATTGTATTTTTGAGAATTTTATTTACATAGAACCTACAATCCAAATAAATTTATATTCAAAAAATAAAATATAGAATTCTGAAAATACCTGGTTTGAGAGTTTTAATGGCAACGGGTGTAGTATTGCTATTTGGAAATAATGTAAATTAATAAAATGAATTTAATAAGTATTTTAATTGTGTTCTAATGAAAGGTTTTCTGAAAATTTTATCGAAGTTGTGCCTATATTTTACAATAGGCCTAAGTTTGAATTTTTCCAAAACCTTTAGAAATTTATCAACATTTGTAATTAACAAATATAATAAATAATATAGGCAATATTTGACTTACTTCCAGAGTCCTTCCCAGACTTCTCCAAATTGACCATGACCAAGTTTTCTTAAAAATTTAAGCGAGCTTCTATCTATTTCCCATTGGTCCCTTGTATTATGAGATAAACCCCCAGTTACAGGTTTTTCCACTTGTACACAGGCTTTCCTAAAATTTGAATTAAAAAAGGAGATTTAACAAAAAATAAAAAAATACTAGTAAATATAAATAGTTTATCGATTAGATAAACTCGTTAGGATTTAGGATATAACACTTAGGATATTTTAGGTGATACCTTAAATTAACACAAAGCCCATCAGCATCTTGTGAATAATGATCCACTAATTCTTGTAAAGTTCTGAAAGTTGTTCTTCTTGCAATAAAAAATCCTCCATCGTCCAACTGCCTGATTCTGTAATGTTTAACAGTATCACCATCTCGAACTGACAAACTGTAATCATTTCTTCTACTCTCAGAATCACGGATTAAAAATGCTCCCTAAAATCATGAAAAAAACGATTAAAGATATTATTCAAAGGTTTCAAAATTTTGAATAAATTCTTACATGTTCATTTTCTGGCAATAAAAGTTTCTTTTCAGCTTCTATTCTCTTGATTTTTCCAAAATACCATCTAAAATAGAGACAAAATAATATAAAATTCAGATCAAATCATAACTTTTCTGAAATTTTTTTCGTTTAATTTAAATGGACTTACGGCTCAGCTTCAATAGATTTTAATTTGGCAACATAATTTGAAGGAATATATCCTTCTTGTCGGGTACTTTTTGACCTTGCAAACCACCAGTCACCTATAAATTTTAAAAGAATTATAATTATACTTTCAAGAATATCTTTTAAAAATAAAATTCAATAGGTAGATATTAGTTATATATAGATATGTCTTACCCTGTGTATCATTAAGAATTTCAAGATGTTCTCCTTTACGAAAACTCAGATCCTCATCAGTCCTAGCATCATAGTCATAAAGGGCTACAAATATTCGGGCATTTCCAGCAGCCGCATTTGCAGCATTAGTCTGAAATTGAAAAAAAAAAATTATAAATTTTCTCGCAATAAATTTTACCTTATTAAATAAGCTTTGGACTTTTGAACACATTATAAACGAGAAAACTTTTATTCACCTGATAAATAAAGGAATTTACCAGATAAATATACCCTCCAGATTTTTAAAGGAATTTTC
>JAQIXA010002157.1:0-19390 GCA_034699045.1 Nanhermannia cf. coronata Gr-Ori-00579 | reverse complement strand
GTTTTCGTTGTCAATCTTTGTCAATTGTCGTTGTCTTTGGACCAGTTTTCGTTGGATCAGTTGTCGTTGGACCAAGTGTCGTTGGACCAGTTGGTGTTTTGGATCAGTTGTCGCAGTACCAAAATAAAAACATAAAACAAGGAAATTCTTCAAATACCTACAAGCATTTTACCACTTTTAACCCAAAACATAAATTTTGGGTCAATTCTAGTAGCATTTTTTCCTATGTTAAAAGCTGCTAAATATTAAGAAATGTGTAAAATGGACTGCAAAATTATATTTTAGGTTAATTCTTGTGAGCTTTTCATCAATATTCTTTTCGGACCAAACTCTTAAGTGTCTCATATATACTTGTAATTGTAAATGAGACCTGTTTTTTTTAATTTTTTGTCTATTTCAGACTTTTTGAACACAGTAATATAAAACTCAATTAAATTGGTCTTATGGCTATTTCAGTTCACTTATGGAAGATATCATACTCTTCCGAGTATAGTAATTTTAAAAAAATTCCAGATCTCAAAAAATGAATAATGTTTACCTACATAAAATACTTAGTATTTTGACCAAAATTCATACAGTAATAGATTACTCGTACTCTTACCTACATTTATGTATGTTATGAATGACTATTCAAAAATTCGAGATAAGAATAGTCATAAGACCGCTTGTATTATAAGTACTATCAGTATTAGGTACTTTATAAAATTAAAAATTAAATTTGAATTTTTTTAAAGATTTGCCAACTGCAGAACTTTTTCATAAATCGAATTTAATCAGCAAATATATACAAACGAGATTATTTAAAGATCCAGTGTTTCATCTTGAACCATTAAGTATACCTTATATGTATATTTGTTATTATACTAGTTAAGATGGTACGGTTACATATGAATTTTAAGTAAAAGTTTCTCTAACAGCTCAATATTTTCTAACTGGAAGAAGCATAATTATTTCATCAGGTTTGATTTTTTGATTTGAAATTTTTGTAAATCATTTTATTCATGTAATTATAGGGGGTGTTTGCAGGTTTTTTAAATATTTGCATAAATTCCAAAAATTCATATACATATTTTAATCAGACCAGCTGAGGTTATTATTGCATATCTGTTCAATCAGGTAATTAATTATCTTTTACCTAAATATCTTACCTTACACTAACAGTATATCTACAGATTATAAATTAGGTTCCTAATATATCAGTACAAGATATCTAACTCTAAGATTTTAAATAAAAATACTTATAGATTCGTGAAGTCAAAGAATCAGAGGCTGAAGTAATTGGGAGGATGATTGAAATGTGTAAACAAATTTTGGTTAATAGTGGAGGTAAGATTTATAATAATTAAAGCTACTTAATTCTTAAATTTTGCTAATATTTCTGATTTATAGTTACAACTCAAACTGTTTGTGAAGGTATTTAAAAACTGGCAGATTTATTAAGCTAGGTATATAGTATTTATGTATAGATATGATATTTTGTAGGTTTTTTAAACCGAATTGGTTCAATATTTTACTACATTGGCAAGCAAAAAACTGCATTAACTGCAAATACATTTGTTTCAATTACACTTCAGCAAGGTTTGTAATTAAATATTTTTCAACATATTATTTCATTTAAAAAGATTATTTAAAATTCTAGCCGGTTGCTCATCAACAGAACTCCCAATGTGGGTAGTTCAGGCTTTTACCGAAGACAATTCGTTTAATAAACCTCAGAATTTGACAAATAATCATTCAAATGTACAGTGTTTTAGTGTATTATATTACAATAAGAACATTCAGGGTTGTTTAATTGGGTTTTTGAGCTTTTTTGTGCTGGTTTCAATAGGATTTATACAATTTGGAATTTTAACATCTATCTAGAGACACAAAACCAAAAGATAAAACTTTTCACAAGGGATTTGATTTGATATTCATTTCCACTCTTAAATTCTTTTATAAAATATCCTATCTTATACACATTTTTGCAGATTTTGAAAATACTAGTCATTAAATGGGGTCAAAAATTACTCTGATATTTGAACTTGAGGCAAAAGTCAACCTTAAAATTGGGCTATTTTATAAGTACAATATAAATTTCAAGCATTTTAACCTTCATTTTATTAAAAATTTTAAAAGAATAGTTTTGGAAGACATTTTAGTCACTATAAGGTTAAAAAACTAGTCAAATGTTGATCATTACATAAAATGACTATTATTTACTATAATAGTCTATAATAGTTTATTCTATCAATGATAGAATATTTAAAAAATTCAAAGCTGCAAATAACTAAATTACTACCTATCAACCCATATTAGTTGAAAAACTTTGATTTCCTATAATAAAAAACAAACAAAATATTTCAAAAACCCAGCTGGATATTTTACAACCCTGCGTATGTATTATATAACTGAATATCGACAGGTCCCAGTAGCCGATCCAAGAATTTATACCAAAATAATCCATTTGTCTGACTTGCAAGTAGATCTTCAGTACAAACATGCTTCTAATTTTGAATGCCCTGATCGATTTCTATGTTGCAGGCAAGAAAATGGATTTCCAACTGTGATTTAATTTGATTTTTAAATATTCTAAGGATCTAAATTTGAATATTTTTTAGAATGATAGTAAAAAGGCTGGGATTTATGGGGTTAATGGAAGGTCTATAAAAATTATAAAAAAATGATCAATTTTTCCAACTTATTGTTTTTGAATTTATAAAATTGTCAATTTTTAGATGTGGAACTCCACTTTTAACAATTCATAAAACTTTAAAGCACATAAGGGACACTCACAAGGATGTCCAGATGATCTATTTGACAGGGGATATGTAACTTAAGCATTTTTATTTGCAAATATTTTTTACTTTCGTTTTGAATTTCAAAAGTGTATGTCAAAATACATGGGATACATCCAGGGATCAAATTATTACCACTTTAGACAGGATTTTCTCATTAATTTTCTCATATTTTCCAAAAGTTCATCTGATATATAGCTTTGGTAGGGTATTACGAGTATTTCAAACTAAATATTTTATTACACTCTAATAATATTATTGTCTTGTGTAGGGAATCATGATACACATCCGGTTTATCAGTTCCCTTCAGAACAAATGCAATCAGGTTTTCAATTTTCAATTTATTTTTGAATCTTAAATTTAATTTTTTTTCATTATGGTTAATTTATAAGGACGTTTTGGCTCATTATGGTTGTATAATTTCATATTAAAAGTTTTGAAAAAATGGATAAATCAAGGTCAATATGTCAATTTTATTGCTGGAGGCTTTTATTCCTATAAGCCAAATGACAAATTGAAAGTGATAAGCCTTAATACGTAAGTTTTCAAAAAAAAATTATTATTATTATCCATACAAATTGTATGGCTATAAATATTGCCAAAGGTGATTTTGCGCTAAATTAAGATCATTCCTGGTGAAAGTAGGTATCCTTAAATATCTGTACACTTATGGTTAGTGTACTACACTTACACTAGTACTGATAGTACTCTACTCATATGAGTGCATATCTAAAAAAAATTATATTTAATAAGACTGTGGCATATTTAATAGATAACCTATTATCTTATTTTTAGAAACTACTGTCATGGGTATAATCTTTGGACCATTTATGAGGTTCTTACTTTAAGATTTTTTAATAATCATAAAAGCATAAGAACCCTATATGTATTTATTTATGTTAAAACTACGATTCTGCAGTATAAAGATCCATCTGAGCAATTAAATTGGTAATATAGACCTTATATCGTAATGTTGAATAATTTATATTTAAATTAAGATTTTGTAAAGGTTAGCTTATGAATTGATGCAATCTGAAGAAAATGGTGAAGTGGTTCATATAATTGGACACGTTCCTCCTGGACATCAGGTATTACTCAACAAATGTTAATTTTTTTTGAAATATTTTGCAATTTTAGGCTTGTGATAAAATGTGGAGCAAAAATTACTACTCGATAGTAATCAGATACAAGAATGTAATTCGAGGTCAATTTTTTGGCTATACACATTCAGATGAGTTCAAAATTTTCTACGATCCAGTGAGTCGAGAGCCAATTAATGGACTTTTTCTAGCTGGATCTCTGTCACCTTATAAAATATACAAAATGAACAACCCTGGATATAAAGTGTATTTAGTAGATGGAGAAAGAAATGCTGACTCAACCTGGCATCTTTTTGATACTGAAAGCTGGATTTTTGAACTAAAAAAAGCAAATATGCGTCCTGAAAGAGATCCTCATTGGTTTCGATTGTACAGGTCAAGGGATATTTATGGTTTGCCTAATTTATTACCCAAAAGTTTGGACACTTTGGTCAATAAATTGGCTCGAAATAAAACTTTATTTGATATATATTATCAGTAAGTTATTAACTGTAAAATGAATTATAGTTATGATAAGATTAATAAATTTTTTAATTATTTGGTTAGATTTTCATACAAATTGAGCGATTCAAATCATTTGGACGAATGTGAAGGATTTTGTTATAAACTTTCTTTATGTTCGATGGTTCAGCCCTATATTGGAGATGTAAGAATACAATTAATAAATTATTCAGCAGAACTGTTTTTTATCTCAACGTTATACTCGTATCTTGAAATACTTCCTATTTCTTGACAAAAAATATTTCGATTTTGAGCTCAAGTCCAAAAGTGAATCTTCATTGGACTCGATAAACCTATCAGAAATTGATCTTTTGTAGATTGATTTATTGTTGTCTATGTCTATGATATACCTACAGACTTACTGATTTGAAAATAATTTAAAAATTATGTATGAAGATATAAGAAATTCAAAATATTTTGAAACCTAGTCAAAATTTTGCATACTTTTTTAAGTCAAAATCAAAGATTTTAAAATTTTTGATTAATTTCTGTTACCAAATTGTGTACCCAAATAATTTTTAAAATCTTGTAATCTCTAGATGGATCAATGTAAAATAATTCAAAGTCGAGTTGATGGTTTTGCATTGGAGACGGACACAACTCAATTAGAAAATCACATGAAATCCAAAGAATTGTCAAAAACTCAATCGCAAAAACCAAAAACTTAACCAATATAATACTGATATAATATCTTTATTTTAAACATAAAATATGTACAAATTAGGTTACGTTAATTATTATTTTAAAAAAATTAAAATCAATTTAAGTTATTTACTGTTACTAATAAGCTACTATTAATATATATGTATAATGACTTGTAGCAATCTTAAAAATTGGCAATTGTCAGTAGCCATTGTTTTTAACAATATTTAATACTTTCTAAACTTTAAAAAAATTAAAGTTCATAAAGCACTTTTTAAAATGAAAATATTTATAAGCACTAACTATTAATTACAATTACATTATTTACTATAAGTATTTACTATAAGTATTTGTAAACAATATTATCCGTAATAAATTATGCTAAAGGCTTTTTTTAAAAATTAATGAATTATTTCAAAAATAAAATATTCTGATTACCTACATACAGCAGATACACACTGTAAACTGTACAAATTCACAAAATTTATTTTGAGGAAAATGTTCAATTTATTCAAGTGCTGGATTTTAACATTCTTTTCGATATAATTGAAAAAAATCATACGAGGATATTCAATGGGAATTTCTAATTTCAATGTTTGTCTCTTTGTACTTGTTCTAATTGATAAATCAAAGGTTTTATAAAATTGAATTTTAGTATAAAAAATTTAAAAAATTTGTATAATTTGAAAAGATACAATCTGAATCTGATCAAAATATTAAGCATTTCGAGAGGAACAAACGAGGTTAGAGTTCAAAAAATCCAAATTTGTGCATTCGTATTTATACCTACCTAAGTGTGTTTAAATATATAAATTTAGGAATACTTGATAGACCACATGATTTTTTCGATAAACTCTTAAAAGCTAAAAATGGATCAATTAATACTGAACATGAAGGTTGGAAATTTTAAAATTTGAGATAGATTTTTGAAATTTAAAATACGAGTATTCAAATTAGAAAATGTGAAATATTTTTTTTATTTAAGATATAATAGAGACAATTTTAAGTTCTAAAAATGGGTCAATGGAGGATGGAGGTTAATTTTTCCTATCATTTATTAGTCTAATAAAATAATTTTTTTAGTTCCCTCATTAACAGACCCAGAAGATGAACTGATACTTAAAACTAATTTATTAAGTAAATATATTCAATCTCAAATAATGGAGAAACAGTTTATCAAATTAGAAGAGCTTTCACAAGTAAATTATACTATATTTTTTATAATTCGATTTAATTTGATAATTTTCTATTTTAATTTGTAGTATTTTCTTGTTGGCAAAAGTTTCATTTTAAGCAGAGGTATTTGCAGACCTACAGAAATCATTGCTGGGTATCTTATCAGTCAGGTGATTACTTTATTAATAGTAGATTCTATCAAAAATTTCCCATCAAAATTCTTCGTTCCTCAAATTTTTTCAAAATTTTATTTACTATTATTAGTAAGTACCAACTTAAAGTTAATAGAATCAAGAATTTTGGAATATTTCTCGAGTATTTTTCAGTTTAATTCAAAAAATGTCATTTTTTATTCAAGATTCGAGAATTTGCAGCAACTGAGCAAGAAATTTTTCAAAAGGCTGTTGAAATTTGCAAACAGTCTTTGGTTACCAATGGATTTAGTACACTATCAGTGTGTCAAGGTAAATATTCAAAACTTACCAATTGAATGATCTTTACCATAAAATACAATTGTTAGGTTTTTTAGACCGAATAGTGCCGATATTTTACTTTATTGTTAAACAAAAGCCTCAGTTAAATTCAAATAATTTTGTTAGCATCGTCTTACAGGTATCAACATTAATATAAGGATAATTAAAATTTTGTCAATTAGGTATCGATAAAAGTATGTTTTTTAAAAGCAAGCAGGTTGCTCCACATCAGATCCATTAGCTCGATGGGAAATGGAACTTCCAACAGACGATATTGCTGAAACGATCTTGAAACAAGAGGTTTGAAATTGTACTTGATTTTTTCAGAGTTAAATATTTTGAAATTTACAATATATTTATTAACAAAGCAAGAACCGAAAATTTTAACCGAAATACTTCATCTGACGGATATACATTTGGATTCAGAATATATTTCAGGTTTGATTTTTGATATTCATTTTTAAACGCGCGCGCTGGAAAGAAAACTTGGAACACTTTTTTTGGTTGTTTTGAATTAAGAAATAATTTGAAATACCTAATTTAATAGGTTATTTCAGTTGGAATTTTTATAATTTAGGAGGAAATACTAATTGTCAGGAGAGATTTCTTTGTTGTAGGACACCTCAAGATAATTTTACACTAAATAAAGTACAAGGGGCTGGTTATTGGGGAGATTATCGAAAATGTGGAACCCCTTGGTGGACTTTTAATAAAACTATGGAACAAATCGCAAAAAATCATCCATATATCAAAATCATATATTTGACTGGAGATGGTAAACAAACTAAATATTTTTATGTACCTATTAGGATAGGAAATTTGAAGGCCCTGTTTTCGAACGAATCAATTACAGAATAGTATCTTGATATAAAAACTTTCTATCCTACTTATATATCATACCAATATAAAAAGATATTCTCAAAAAATAGATCAAAATATCTTTAATATTAGGTTCAGCCGAAAACAGCTTATCGAAATTTTAAAATTCTTTTTAAACTGTCCCTAGTCTCCCTGACCCTTGTATCCAATACTATGTACCAACATATACTACATTACCTTTTAAGATACTCATTTTAATTTATTTAATTTTTAGTTATTTCGCAAAACAGTTGGACTATTACCAAAGGGAAACAAAAAATTACTAATTGACCAATTGATCGAATCTGTATTTTTTGCTCTTGTTTTGTTTATTAATGATTCATACCAATTGTGCCTATGAAGGGTACAATTTTAAGAAAAGGGGTCATTTTTAAAAGGGGATAAATGTTTTTTATATTGTTCTTTATGAAACACCTTATTAGAGTCTTTATAATTTAAAGAAAGTTTTATACCAAGATGCTTTTGAGGTTCAAAAGCGATCTATAATTTTATCTTTATCTACTACAATTGAAATTATGTATCTTTAGATTAGAAATTTTAGAATTTTATGCACTCTTTTTGTAAGATAACATTTTAGGTACTTACTATGATATATATTTTACACTAATTTAAGAGCAAATAATACCGAAAAATTGACATTCGATTGGTCAAAGTAATGAAATATTCCAAAAAACAGAACAAACTTTAACAACTTTAGAGAAAACTTTTATGATGATTGAAGCATACTTTCCAAATGCGAAGCTAATTTATTCATGTAAGAAAATTTTTACCAATTGATTTTATACTCGTAGATGGACATAAAATTAAGTCATAAAAATATATCATACCTGTATTTCAAAATTGTTCATTTTTCCTAAAAAAGGAAGTGTCACAAGCCTTATGGGAACGATGACCTTGTTGAAATTTTACAATTGTTGGATATGTTGTAGAGCTCGATGAGTAGTCCATTTTACTCGTGCCTAAAGGTCCCAATTTTCTAAACCCATCAGAACATGTCAAAAACGAGCTCAAAGTTTAAAATTATGAGATTTTTTAAGATAATTAAGCCAATATCTCGGTCGTCTTAAGAAATAAAAGAAAATGTTTACCAACATTGATATCAACGAAAATTTTAGGGTAAGCTTGTCTGGAGTTGTCAAAATTTCCAAAATACAAAATCTCGAAATCCATATGTAGATACAGCAAAATAAAGTAACTTTTTTAAAATCTATTGCAATATCTCACTAAAATATATGCAATATAGTTAAAAATTTAATGGTTTTGAGCACAAAATGAGTGTATTTTTTAATAAATTGTGATGAATTATTGTTTAGAATCATAAAGTTTTTACTTATTTAATGAGATATTATAATGAATTTTAAAAAAGCTACTTTATTTTGCTGTATACGAGATATAAGGATTTTGAGATTTTGGAAATTTTGATAAATCCAGACAAAAATTTCAAAATTTCATGCTGATTTCAGTGGTTGTAACCATTTTCTTTTATCTCTTAAGAAGACCGAGATATTGGCGCACTTATTACTTATTTCAAAAAAATCTTAAAATTTTAAACTTTGCGCTCGTTTTTGACCATGTATGTTTTGATTTGTTCAGAAAATCGGGACTTTTAGATAAATGGACTACTCATTAAGCTCTAGAACATATCCAAAATGTAGAAAAATCCAACGATATCAGTGCCCTTCATAAGGCATGTTTAATGTCCTTTATGAAAAATATACCTAACTGACATTATCTGGAAATTGAGCAAGTTCGTTCTGTTTCAAGATTTTTGTAAGAAACTTGATAAAATGTTACAAAATGCCCTACCTATATGAATCAAAGGCGGTAATAAATTTCAGAGCTTTTTTATTTTTTCTGAATTAATAGTTGGCACCTACGATGTTTTCCCAGGTATTTAATGTAAACCTAAATATAAACATAATAATATAGGTAAATATAGGTTTACTGTAAAATGCCAAACTAATAATTCTTAAATTTTTACAGCTTTCCAGTAATCATTCAATATATATATCATTTTACATAATAAAAACCACCAATTATAGATTTTAATTTAAAGATTTGCTCCTGGAGCTTTGAAAAGCCCAAGATTTTCATTAAATTGGTATGCCCGAATATAAATTGTTTAGTAAATAATTTTATAAATTACTATTCAGGCTATACGAAACCGTGTTTGAGCGTTTGGTCCGTCATATTCCTTCAGGTCATAAATTGAACTTCATTTATGGTGGCTATTATGCACGACAAGTCACCTCAAAATTGAAGATCATCTCACTCAATAGTAAATTATCTACTTAAAGTAAATGTCCGAATAGAAGCCCTAGGTTTATATAAAAAACTGTTTCTATTCGGACAATTACTGTACCTTATATCCTAAATATAAAATATGCAAATTTTAATAGTACCCTACTTTTAATATTTTCATTTTTTGAAGCCAATTTCTGTCATGGGTAAATAAAATCTGTAATCAGTACCTAATTTTGTAATTTTTGAAAATTTCAAAAATATGGATAATTGCATATAATTTCAGATATAATCTGTGGGTAGTTCATGAATACAAAGATACGGGAAGCCAACTAACCTGGTTGATTAGTGAGCTAATGTTTAGTGAAGAATCTGGACAGTTTGTTCATATTATTGGACATTTACCACCTGGACATCAGGTATATAAATTGAATTTATTTAGCCTTAGCAAAAAAGTAGTTTTGAAAAATAATTTTTAAGGCATGTGATAAGATGTGGAGCAAAAATTACTACTCTATTATCAACAGATTTAAATATATAATTAAAGGACAATTTTTTGGCTTCACTCATTCTGATCAATTCAAAGTTCTTTATGATCCAAAAAATGAGACTAAGCCCATAAGGTACCTTAAAAATAGCATAGTTACGAGTATTTATAAAAAAATTTCAATAATTTCTAGTGGCTATTTTATTGGTGGTTCTTTGACATCTTATGAAATATACAAAATGAACAATCCTGGATATAAAGTGTATTTTGTTGATGGTGAAAGAAATTTCGAATCTACTTGGCAAGTTTTTGATTTCGAGAGTTGGATTTTCGATTTAGAATTTGCAAATAAAAATCTAAAAACTGATTTGAAATGGTTCCGACTATACCGTGCTAGAGAAATTTACGATCTTCCAAATTTATTTCCAGAAAGCTTGGACTTACTTGTTAACAAATTGGCAAAAAATAAAACACTTTTCGATTTATATTATCAGTAAGATCCTAATCATACATACTCGTATTTTACATTTAGAATACCGTACGTACCTATAAAAGTAACAAATTTAAAAAAATTATATATCTACTAGATATTCATTCAAATTAACAAACAAAATTGGACTGTCAGAATGCGATAAATTTTGTTATAAAATTATACTTTGTTCGATTGTACAGCCATTTTTGGGCTCTGAAGAAAACTGCAATAGAATTCAATTCGAAGTGGATGGCGTTTCTTTGGGTAAGGTATCCAGATTTATTTGTCTTTGATAATATTAAGAAAGACTGATCTGATATTTAATTAACGATTCAAAATTTTCAAAAAAAAAACGTTTTTTTGCCAAAAACAAAAATATATGATTAAATTTAAGGCCTTATAAATATTTAGTAGATAATTCTTTTGTACAGATAGGCAGATAGGCATAAACTCCAGATTGTACACGATTATAATTTATCTTATAGGTAGTAAAGTAATATTTATGTTTTTAAATTTCCAGATTTTGACCATATTTTTACTCATTTACGAAATAAGAAATAATTTTAATACATATATTTTAGACAATAGTGACCCAACAATTTTGGACAATCAAATGAATCAAAGAGCTTTCAGGAAATCTCAAATTAAAACTGTGTCTGAGACCGATAACCATTACCTATATAGTGGATAAATATTTTTATTGTACATACACTCATACAAATATAATTATACCATATATATAATCCATTCAAAATCATTGAATAAAATTCCAAGTTTAAAAAAAATTAATATGTCTTTGTACTATGCGAGTATTATGCTAAAATTCTTATTTTTATTTAGGTACCTATTAAAGTGTATAGATATTTTTATTTTTACTAATAAAAGAGAAGGTCAAACTCTCTCAAAAAGAATGAAAATAAATTACAAGTATCTTAGATATAGGCACATAAATGTATAGGTACGGTACAATACAACGATATTTTTTATTTTTATAATTTTATAATGACTTTTGTCTAGAATTTTATATTTTGTTTCAAATGACAATAATATAATAGTTGGTATCTTTTTAAGTTATTGTATCTAAATTAGTAAAAAAAAAAGTAAGATTTTTAAGTGTTTTAAACTTTTATGATTTTGTTTTTTATTCTGATCTTTTAAACAGATGTCGATGTTACATTATTTTGCATATTTTTTATTTGCATTAAATGTATATCGAATAGAGGTAAGTTTTATATGTATTTTATAATTTGTATATTTTGATTTATTAATAATATCTTATAAAGTTATTACAGGCACAAAATTCTACACATCATTTTCAATTAAATCATACTCATACTGAACATAGAAATCGTGGTACTAGATGGGGATTTTAATATTTCTAGAAGCTAAATTTGGTCTTTTTTTTAGGAATTGTGGATAATCCAATAGGATTTTTAGAACAATTATTAACACCAAATGAAACAATTTTAGAAAAAATTAAAGAGACTAATTCGACTGATCCAGGTTTGCTTCTACAACAAATAAAATGACATATAAAACGACAAATGCTCGTTTTTTCACAAATTATTATAATAATTTTAGCTCATATTATCTATAAAGCTGAAGTACTCTCAAAATATTTACAATCCCATCTTTATGATCGCCTCAATTTGGATCCTTTATCTCAATACTTTTTGGTCGGTAAAAGTTTCATACTGACTCGAGGTGTTGTTTGTAGACCTGCTGAAATGATCATTTCATATCTCATGAATCAGGTCAGAAATATTTCTATGTATTAATACAATAGTTATACAGTTTCATATCTACATATACTGTTAGGCTAAAAAAAAATTTGAACTAAATTAATAGTTTTCATTAATTTTGTAAATCTTAGATTCGTGAATTTAAAGCAAGTGAACGTGACATAAAGGAAAATTGTATGGAAATTTGCCGACACATTTTGGTCACTCCAGGTGTGACAAATGAAGTTGTTTGTCTTGGATTTGTTGAAAGGTTTGTCAAAAAGTTAATTTTAACAGTTCAAATTCACCTTTTTAGAAATCTTTTTATTGAATTATTATTGTATGAAAGCTACCTAAATAAAATCATTAGAAATGATTTCTATTTAGGATTTTGCCACATTTCTACTACGTAATAAAAATGAAACCCGAAGTGAGTTCTCTCACTTTTGTCAGTATAGTCCTACAAGTAAGTCAAAATTTAAAAAAATTATGAGTATCTATATTTAAATATTTGACAAAACATTTTAAAATAATTTTCTTAGCAAGCAGGTTGTGCGAGTAGTGAGAGGCTTAATTGGTCAGTTCAAATACCTGGTGAAATCGAGTCACTTCCAGCAGTCAGTGCTGATCCAGAACATTTCGTATGTATTTACTTAATCGACATAATTCATATATCTCAAAATATTTCATTTTTTTTACAGGAAGATCCGAGTATTTTCACAGAAATTGTTCATTTAACAGATTTGCACATTGATCCTTTATTTCAACCAGGTTTGTTCAAAAAGTTCAGATCAAATACTGTGTGTAAATATTTTAAATTTTCCGCCCTTTCATCAAGGTTCAAATGCTGAGTGTCTTGAAAGATTTCTTTGTTGTAGACGAGATATGAGGACTCAAAATAAAAGTTTAAAAGCTGGATATTTTTCAGATCCAAGGAAATGTGGAACACCATGGTGGACTTTGAATAAAACTCTAAAACAAATTGCAAATAATCATCCAAAAGTCAAATTAATCTATCTTACTGGAGATGGTATGTCAAGAAATCTAGTACCGACCTATAACCTATATTCTATAACTTGGATTTTATAGTTATTTCACAAAACACTTGGACTACTACCAAAGGGAACCAATAATTCACTTACTTTATCCAACATAAGTCTTTGAGACATTTAAAATAACAAAAAAATGTTATTTATTTTGTCCAAAAAATAATTTAAAAAATTGACTTTTTTTCATTATGTTGGATAAAGTAACATTTTCTGATCACTTTAGAGCAAGTTTTGTCAACATTTGAGAGATTATTTACAACAATCGGACGATATTTCCCAAAAGTAATATTTGTTTTTGCATGTACGCCTAAATATAAATTAAATAATAATGGAGGAAATCTCTTTAGAATTAATGTTTATAATGAACTCTAGTTGGAATTCATGACTCACATCCGGTTTACACGTATTTACATTTAATTTGAGCCTCTATTTTCGAAATGTTTTAGTCGATATGAAATAGATTTCCACCAGGATCAATGCAAATGGACAATTTAACCTCAGCCTGGCTCTATGAGGATTTATTTGAGAATCTTAATCAATGGATACCAGGAAATCAAATGGATAGCTTTTACTTGGGAGGTTTTTATGCTATTCAAGCTCATCAGAAACTCAAAGTGATTTCAATCAATAGTATGCCTCAATTAATTGTATCAAGCATTTAAAAGAAATAAGTTTGGTTTAATTAATTTAGCAAATTTTTGTCACGGGTATAATCTCTGGCTACTCTATGCCTACCGAGATGCTTCTAGTCAGCTAAAATGGCTTACAAATCAATTGAAACTTTCAGAAGATGCTGGACAATTTGTTCACATCATTGGACATGTTCCACCTGGACATCAAGTAAAATATTTTTTTTCTTTGTCAAAATAGAATGTAAATTGATTGAAATCCTTCTCCTTGTTCGTATATCGGTTATATATTCTAGCTAACACTATTTTAGTCAAATTTTAGACTTTTTTTTCGCTTTTTTGGTCTTTTTTTGTCAATTTGTACTTTATTTGGCAAAAACTTTGAGCTTTTATATCTGATGAAAATTTTTTATCAGATTTTGAAATATTTTCAGATTAATTTGTCAATTTTGTTTTGCTTTTTTTGATGAAATACTGATAAATACTCTGTATATGCGGATACGATACCTATTCAAAATTCAAAAATTAAAGTTATAAAACACCAACTTTTTGATCTCTTTTTGAGCATTGGCCTAATTGGGCAAATGCAAATACCGATACAACAATTAATGATAAAACAAGTGCCGATAAAATCAATTAGTTTTATCGGTAATTGTTTTTATATATGTTTCTTCATAGATTCGCCTAATTTAAGCAAAGGAATTTTAATATTTTTTTATTTTTTAGGCCTGTGATCGTGAATGGAGTAAAAATTACTACAAGATATTGGTCCGATTCAAGAAAACAATCCGAGGTCAATTCTTTGGTTACACTCATATGGATGAATTTAAGGTGTACTATGACCCCATAGGTAATGGAGAACCGATCAGTACATTGTTCATAGGAGGATCCCTTACATCGTACAAAAAGTACAATTTCAATAATCCTGGATATAAAATTTATTTCGCTGATGGGGAAAGAAAATCCGAGTCAAATTGGAGAGTTCATGATTATGAAAGCTGGATTTTTGACCTTGTTGAGGCAAACAAGGTTCCAAGATTTGATCCAAAATGGTTCAAACTTTATTCAGCCAGAGAAGCTTATAATTTAACAAGTCTATCTCCAAAAAGTTTGGACAGTTTAGTTCAAAGATTTTCAAAAAATCGGACTTTGTTTAATCTCTATTACCAGTAAAGTTATAAAATTGAAATGCAAAATTAGCAATACATTTTGAATTTGAATGAATTTTAGATATTCACACAAAATGGAGAAAATGAACAAAACGGATTTTGATGACTGTGATATATTTTGTTACAAGATTACACTTTGCTCCATTGTGATCCCATATATAGGCGAGGTATATACTCCGTATTTGCTATACTCAGGATTTAATTTAATAGAGATATTTCATAATTTTGGTAAAAATTTCAAACATTTTAAAATTTTGTCAATATTCAAAGTTTTCAAATGAAATATTTTGCTAAAATTATGATTCTCAATTTAATTTTGATTTTAATTTTGAACTTTTCCCTTTCCGATTGAATTTCCCCTTGTAATAATTTCTCCCAAATATAAAAACACTTTAAAGTGATGATAATCCCCCATTTAAACTATATCAAACCCTGACAATTATTGATACTTTATAAAAATGGTCCAAAATCTCACAAATCTTTAAATTTTTTAGCTGGAAACTTGCAAAAGGATACAAAATAGGATCGATGGTGTCGAATTATCCTCTGACCCCACTTTTCTAGAAAATAATCAGAAAAGAAAAGACATGAGACCAATAGAAGCTCCATTTTATGATGAATTCTACATGCCAATCGATTATCTCGTTAAAAAACCTTCAAATAGTAAAAAAAGATTTACAAGTTTTGTCAGATGAAATTTTTTTTTGATTAACTAGAGATCTAAATCTAATTTTCTTAAATCTTAAAAGGGAATGGCTCAATATAAAAACTGTTCTAATTAATTGCTTAATTTGATTTAAAAGTTAAAATATAGAGCTTAGCCCGTATAACCAATCCAATAACCAGTACAAGTATCGTATCAACTGGTATAAAATAAATACTGACTGGTCCAAATTATAAATGCTACCAAAATTAGCCCAAAATATAAATTTTGGATTCTATTTCAAATTTTCTTTTGTATTTTGCAGCTTTTGACATAGAGAGGAAAAAATGACTCGAAAACTATTTAATATGTGTTTTTCTAAGATTTTTTATGTCAAAAGCTGTAAAAATATTAAGGGGGAATTAGGAATGTATCCTAAAGAAATAGGGAATGTCTCCTAAAAACTTATACCTAAAAAAATTCACAAATCTCGCTCCTCTGGTTCGTCTGGCCGTTAGATGCGGATCTAAATACCCCCGAGTGACCCACACGCTTCCAGGAACCTCATCAAGGTGTTATGATTGCAATAAGTTAGGTTAGGTTTGTGGCGAAAAGGTGAAATTTATTTAGGTATAAGTTTTTAGGAGACATTGCCTATTTCTTTAGGAGTGTTTTCTTATCACCCATTTATAAATAAAATTTAATAGTATCATCTATGCAATAGCGCATACAATCAATGTAATTTTAATATATTTGATTCGACCATTAATATTAATTATTTGTGTATTGGCAACTAATTCTAAGTACTTTATTATTTCCAATAAAGTAATGGTCATTTTAATTATATTTAATAAGTTTTAAATCTTAAAGTATAAAACTTGAATAAATTGCAATTTAAATGTCAATTTTTAAAGTAAATAAAGTACTTATTCTCTATCGCTAAATTAAAATCAGTATTAAAGATCATTTTATAAAATACATATTTATTAAAGCATTATCAAGAAAAAATGATATTTTCTATTTTTTTTAATTCGGATTTAATCGGCTAATCAAGTCTTTTGTATATTAAACCTAATAATATAAAGGCTAGAAAGTAA
This sequence comes from Nanhermannia cf. coronata Gr-Ori-00579, assembly GCA_034699045.1. Classification (NCBI taxonomy): domain Eukaryota; kingdom Metazoa; phylum Arthropoda; class Arachnida; order Sarcoptiformes; family Nanhermanniidae; genus Nanhermannia; species Nanhermannia cf. coronata Gr-Ori-00579. The sequence goes on along the minus strand of JAQIXA010002157.1, from coordinate 2,334 downwards.
ATTATAAAATATCCTTTTTTTATTAAATGGATCCTAAAAGGGATAATTTATTTTTCCTTAATAAGCATTTACTTTTTGGAATCACATTGGGAATTATAATATTAATAAATTTGGATCTAAATCACAATCTCGTAAAAGCATCACCGATTTTGGCCAATTTTGACTTGGAACCTCGAACAATTCTTTATAAAATTACAAAATTTCAGACTGATTTCAATAACACAAATATCAATCTTCTAGAAAGCCTGATATCTAACCTTGCACAATCAAATTGTATTTTAATTCTATCAAGATTAAGCGATTTTGATCATTCAAATTATAATTATTCTTTGGAAAATATCATTTTTAAAAGAAATCTCATAAAAACAGTGCATATTAGTGTAAATCCAAACAGACAAGAATTGGAATTGTGGATAATTGCAAACAGAGTATGGCTAATGACAAAATACACAATTTTCGTAGCTATTTACGGGGAAAACCAGCAGGATTTACCAGGATTTTTTGAAACTTGGAAACATCTCTATAAAAAAACTTATAATTCGAAATTATTCATAATTCGTAAAAATCGGTATTATCTCATTTGTCAAACCTGTCGAGCCGAAAAACTTCTTGAAATAAGTAAAGATATAAATTTGAATAATTTCGAATATTTTCTCAAAGAACACTATTTAACGCACAGAAATGGCCGCCAAAATCCAATAGACTATAAATCACCTTATCGAGAGTATTATAACAGAATTTACTATTACAAAAATCGAATAAATATTTACAGAACCGTGTCCCAAATAATAATTTTTACCGACTTAATCAAAAAATATAACCATAGTTTTGGTTCAACATACGCCCCTTATAATATTACTGACTCTACCAATATAATCATATTCACACCATCAAAACCTGGATCTCTGTCTTATACCTATGAAATGGAACGTTTTGAATTTCTTGTATATTGTCAGAAAAAAACGATGGATTTGGAAATCTTCAATTGGGGCTTCATTGTGTCTCCTTTTGACCCATATATCTGGCTAGCAATTACAATTTCAATTATGACGCTCTCTATTTTGGAGTTTTGGAACTATGATCAAAGGCAGAATATAGTGTACTATATAATAATTAATATATATACACTCTTGAGACAAGTATCTATTTTGAAAAAATGTAAGCTAGTTGCTATAATATGGATTTTTAGCTCAATTCTCCTAAGTAGCTACTATGAGAACTTTGTAGTAAGTCAACAGATGCTGCCCTCTAGTCCTAGAATTTATCGTAATTTCCTCGAGCTCATTGAGGCAGGTTTTAGATATGCCTTGGACAATATAGAGTCCAAAACATATATCTTTCGACATGCTAGGGAACTAGGGTACAAGGGGGGCAATGTGACAAATTTAGTGCATATCTATAATATCACCTTTGACACTAAAAGTTCATTTTTAGAAAAAACTATTAAAATGATTGGTTTGAACGGAACGAGAGAATTTTCAGATTACCAGGCGATGGGAGCTCTTGGATTTGCACAGGAATATTGTAACTACCAATGTAGATGTCATATGACTCCACAAGTTTTCCAGACCTCGGTCCAAAAAGCCATTTTTATTGGCTTTAATTCAGATAACTTTTATTCAACTTATGTGAGCCTTTATGAGAGTGGATTGGTCACATTTCTCTACAAAATGTTTCTTTTACGACAAAATATCTTCTCGGAAAAAACTTATTATAATTCGACGAGGAATTTGGGGATTGTAAAACTTTCAACAAAGAATTTACCCAACTTGATTATTTTTATTATGTATTCATTCCTATTGTGTACTTTGATTATTATTTTTGCACTCGAGATATTTTTGTTTCATTATAAGGATAATATATTTCTTTATTTGGTTTCATTGTTCAAATGGATTTTTGAATTTACGAAAAAAATTAAATCCGCGGTACGGAAACACTATCGAAATTACCTACCTACCTGCATATTAAATTGCAAAATCTAAATTTAAAATTAAAAAACCACAATTACATTTTTTAACCATAAAATACATTATTATGATAAACTTAAACTAAAAAAAATTAATCTCAAATCTCAACTCTTATTTAAGTTCCTATACCAAATTCATTGATAGTACGAGGGGAGAGCAAAGTATTCGCCCGTTTAGCTATATAGAGTTAAATTTTCAAAAATTTTTTTGATATTCTTGAGAGGCCAACCTTTTTAGGAAAAAACAAGTTAGTCCAATGTTTCTGGCGGGATTCTATACCCTTCAAATAAAATTCCAAAGTTTGGGCCTAAAAAATGCCTAAAACGGCCTCTTTCACCTCATCATCACTGGAAAATCTTCTTCCCCT
>JAQIXA010002156.1:0-19394 GCA_034699045.1 Nanhermannia cf. coronata Gr-Ori-00579 | reverse complement strand
AATCATATGAACTTTGTTAATTTTAATTGTTTAATTAGTTAAATAAATTGGTCAAGTCAAAGTATCCAATCCAATATACTCTTATCTTACCCCAACTCAAGTAAGTTAGCTTAGAAGTTTAGAAGGGCCTAGAAGGACAAGCTTAGAAGGACAATTTAAAGAGTTCAGGATATGTCGTTGGATTTCTCAAGGTTTTACTATCGTCACGACCTTCGATTTATTGGTTAATGTTTTGATTGTAAGGTACTTATAGTGGGGTCAGAAGAGTAAAATAAAAACGAGGGAATGGCGCCGCCTAGGTGTAGAAAATATTAATTATTTAAAGATTTCGGGATATTTCGTTGGATTTCTCAAGGTTCGTCCCGAGCTCCGATTTTATTGGTTATTGTTTGGATAGGATGGTACTGATAGTGGGGTCAAATATATAAAATAAAACGAGGGGATGAGGCCACCTAGATATAGAAAAAAATTAAATAATCCAAGATATCATAGTATATAGTTGGATTTTCAAGATTTTACCATCGTCCCGACCTTTGATTTTATTGTTTAATGTCTTAAATTGAAGGTACTGATAGTGGGATCAAATTGCTAAAATAAGAACGAGGGGATGGCGCCACCTAGGTGTCGAATTTTTTTAAAAGATTTAAATATTTCAGGACATGTCTTTGGATTTCTCAAGTTAAAACCATCGTATAATGTCTGTCTGTATGTTCGCGGCATAATTTTAAATGTCTTTAAAAGATATCGATTTAAAACGAAATAGGTCCCTGATTCAATCATTGGGTATTTGGGCACCAGTTAGATATTAGTTTCTATAATTAATAATTAATAGTCTACCAGAGCTTAAATTCCTTTTCATAAGGTATCTCTTATGAATCCTAATAAGCATAAACAAAACTAAATTTATATCAAATAGTAAATTTTGGTATTTTAAAATGCATAGTTAATTTATCTAAACTTCAATCTGAATACCTTTCATAAAGTATGACTTTATTAATTCTTGAAATTTATTTATTAGTTTAGAATTTTATAAAATTTCTGAATGCATCTCCTATTACAATATTTAAAAAATTTTAAATTTTGTAGGTTTCTATATTGTTAATTACTCTACATAATAATAGTGATTATGATAACATGCAGGGGAAGTTATGAATTCAGCTATCTGTCACTTTTCTTGGTTATTTTGCCTGTTGTCACTATGAATAATCTCTTCTGGGCCTTGATATTTCTCAATTGTATTCTCAAATGAGGATACTTAAAAAAATATTTAATGCTAGCGCATAAATAATATAAATTTTCAAATTTAGAATATTCAAGTAAATGAAATATTTTTTGTATTTTAGTTAATAATCAATTGGACAACAAATAGGGATAAACTTTTAAAGTTTTTGTACTAATATTTGAATTTATAAAATTTTTGCTAAAGACTAAGTTATTTTGCACAAGAAGTCCTTTAATGGACCCTTATATAGTGTGTAAATAAACATTAAATATAGGTATCATTATAGTATGGCTTGTGTAGTTTAACCAACTAACTATTTTTATTTTTAATTTACAAAAGTTATTATTTTTGTAATTATTGGTTTTTAAAAATACCAAAGATACAATTCATGTAAATATATATAGAGTTTTAGCCAGTGTTCAAATGCAAATCCCAAAAATGAAATAATCCAACCAACAATAAAAAGAATAAAAATAATCGAATTATGAGAATGTAGGTTCAGCTTCCGGACAATCCCATCATGAATCTCAATTTTTGCTTTTAAAATTCGCGCCTTGTTTATAAACGCAGCCTCTTGATTTGCGTTTAGCAGATTTGGAATTCCCGCCACGTCCAACAATTTGTATATTTTGTGGAATTTGTGGCTGTTAAAACCGACGAAATAATTTCCATGTGGATCATGTTTATACAATGGTTCTGGGTGAACAAAACACCTGAATTTGTTCTTATTTTTAACCTCTATTGAAACTGCTTCAAACTCCGCTTGATATTTGTAATATGATCTGGTCCAATTTGTGCTAAGTTTCTACATTAATAAAATTGTTAATCATAATATGTAGTAGGATAAGTCAAATCGTCAATAATTTTAATACTATTTTAAGTATTAGTACTTGACATGTTAGTGTCAAGTACTGATATTTATTGGCAAGTATTGGCTAGTGGCAAGTACTACAAAATATATCATCTTGGTATGATTTAACATTATAAAATTAATTTTTGCTTTTTATTTTTCAAATAATTTATGAATTTTTAAGAAAAAATTATATAAAATAAAAGTTTTTCAGCAAATTATCTTAAAAATTTAAAATGTTTTTGCAAAAAAGTTAACTTTTTTTACTACTTGCCACCTAAAATAATACTTGTCATGCCAACTGAATACTTGACATGACGGTAAGTTTTTAGAATTTGGAAATTTTTCAAATTTATAAGCAAATTATTGCCTTTTTTTAATTATATATGTATCTGCTCACTTGGCGTATGCCTGAATTGTGATAAAATGCACTCCAAATTTTTTAAATATTTTTTTAAAGTAATTTTTTGCACAAAAAATACTTTTAAAAATAAATTTTAAATATTTGAATATTTTATAAAGAATGAAAAATGAAATTGATGGGGAAAAAATTGAAATTTTCGATGGCAATTGAGATCATTTTATGTATACAATTTTGAGAATCTTATTATAGAAAATCACAAAAAACGTCAAATTATACTTATAACCAGCCGATGCCATATAATTATAATATATAAGGTACAATTGAATTCTTCTAAAAGAGATGATTTAAATACTATGTCTCTCAAAAGTCTGTACATAATTGTTTCAAAATTATTAGCAGCATTTTTTATCTATAAACTAATGACTTAAGATTAAACTGTCCCCCTTTTTGGCTCTTTTTGACCCCCAAAACGTGGTTAAGTTTGGTTAGTTTAGGTTGGTTTAGGTTAGGTTAGGCTAGGTAAGGTTAGATTAGGTTATATTAGGTTAGATTTGGGGTCAAAGTGATACAGGGGTCAAAAAGAGTGTCGATTTGGGGGTCAAAAAGAGCCAAAAAGGGGGACAGTTTAATTCGGAGCCAAAATATAAGCCATGAATATAAGCCATATCCTTCAGAATACACAAAATTTTCTTATCTATCAATTATAGTTAGGTATTTATCTCAATATATTCCTGCTTCTAAAAACCCATTCAAGATTATCTTGATGCAAAATTAGGTATATTTTAATAAAAGATATATTTAGAATAATGTACCTATGTATATTAGTATATCTATTAAAATAAAAATTATTTTTTTGAAATTCGAAATCGATTTCAAAGCATGTTAAACTTTCTAATTAGATAAGTAGGTTGATTAGATGATTGATTTAAATAAAATAGGTATTCTAATAACATAAAGTCAAGACTTATAGTTTAAGTATTCACATTCGCATTGATTATACGATTAAACAGGTTAGACATTGTGGAAATAATCAACAAAAAATTCGCCGAATTCCATCGAAATATACAATACCTATTTAACAATGTGCAGTATAAGGATTTTAAAGAGCAAAATGATACAACTGCTGATCATTATTCATTAAAATATTTGCATTAATCTTAATCATTAAACAAATAGAAAGAATGTCATTCTACCGTCTACAGTAAGTAGGATACACTGGAATATGTAGAAGAAGAAGAAAATTGTGTACTTACATTGTGAAACCATTTCATAGCAAAATAATGAGGATTTGATTTAACATTGCATTCAAAGTAGACATCATCTCCACTTTTAATATCATCAGGGCTCAAAGTGGGGCCAAGTTGGAGCGATACTTTTGGTGGATCTGAAAAAAAAAATTTGCAAAAATAATTAATTAGCTTGATTAAATGGTAAATTGTATTGCAAACACCTTTTGCAAATTCTAAAAGATCGTACTACTAATACTAGTACAAGTACCTAGGTATATAAACATAAAAGGAGAAATAGATAAAAACTTGTTTTTCAAAATATAATTAATCTGGACTTTGTAAGGATATGACCAAATGGATATTCATTAGGGTAATTTGATTCAGCTGGTAAAGAGTTATAAGGATATTGAATAGAGGTTTCTGATAACAAAAAAATATCCCAGTAAAAACAATAAAAAACTTGATATTTGCATAATAAATTGAAAATATTTCGAGTTGAAGGTTAAACAATAAGGAATATTATGCATATTTAAGTATAAAATATACATTTATGAGATGCTTACTCGTAGTTATGCTAAGGATAAGTTATAAAAGTGGTTATCTTGAAATTTTTATCTTTTTGATAAGGTAAAAAAGCTAAAGAACTCTTGTAAGAACTCAAGTACCTGCAAAATTTTGGTAAAAATCTTGACAATTTTCAACTTCCTGTTAGTTTAAAGGTAAAATTTGGAAAAGTTATAAAAATTGTATCAGACTTAAAATCATACATTGGATACATTTTCTTCGGCTTAGTTTTTTATTAAAATCATTAAATATTCATAAATGTATCAGATATCATGTTTTTAACATGATTATAATTATCTTAATACAATATTTGCATTAATTCTGAGAAAAAACTTAAACTATGAAATTTTACACAAACAACTCTGTAGTATCTGTATAACTTTTCGTTTTAATAGTTCAAGTTTTTCATTACAGAATTTAATAGACAAGATATTTTTTGCTATTTTATTCAATCTACTCCTGATTATTAATGCTTGGCAAGATCTAATGATATCTCAGGCCAACTATTTCCATTTCAAAAATAAATAGAACTTCTTTTTCTTTTATACTTTTCTATCAGTAGTATGTATGTATACTATTTCATGCAAGCTAGTATTAGGAATTATAGTATCTAATCGTAAGTAGTATTAAGTAGGTTGTCAAAGTCAAAGACAATTGCTTTTTAGGCTCTTAATTTTCTTTTGTCTCATCGTCAGAAAATTCGCAAGTCTTAAAATACAATTTCTCATTATCAGACTTTATTATCATCTGTACAGTCTGGGCTGAAAAGGTGTATTCTATTCTTTGACAAATTTATGAATGGTCGAATGAATGACTTAATAGAAAATTCTATTATTTTACTATCTACTCTCACTATTTATAACATTCTATTTCGATATAATAATATAATTACAAATTTTATTTCAATTTATTCTCATTCTCATAAAATGCCTTTTCTAAAGCAAAACTTTTCGATATCTCTCTGTATTGGACAAAATTTCTGAAAACTCATTAACCTATAGACCTAGGATACAAGATTTTACATAATTTCTAACTTTATAAATTTTTAGATCTCTGACCGGAAACTATCTGTACTTTGAAAAATTTTCTTTGAGTTTGAGACAATATGTACCCTACTCGTAACCAATCTGAATATATTCATGAAATTACTAGTATATTTTTAGATACCTAATTTATAGGTAAAGAATATCAGAATATGATTTATACGAAAATTATACAGCCATAATTTTAATCATCCAACTTTCATTAGCAGCTTTTTGCTTTTCAGGTTCAGCTTTTTCAGCCATTAGAGTCAGAAATTGAAAATTAATTTTCTTTATGAGGAATTAATGTTTTATTTGCCTGCTACTGTAATACTACAATCCTCCTGCATATTTACAATAAACACGCTAAAACACATACATTATTTCTAAATATGAATATGACTCTATTTGTGTATTTTGTTCCTATACTATAAAACATAAGGTAACGCGATAGATACGATACGAGTAATAACAAAATTAATTTGCTAATGAGTAACGCACTAATTTGAGTCAGTATTTGGTAGATCACATAAAAATGAAATTTTAATTTTAATGTTATTTTAGAATCATCTTCTTATGTTCATTGCGTGAGACTTGAGTTATAAATTTGACATATTGGTGCATCTACCTAGATATAATTTCAAAAATTATGGTTTTTTTCAATTCCCAAGGGTAAATGAACATACTATACAAGATCATAAAGCATCTATTGAGAGGTTCATTTTTTTATTCAAATCAAATATACCAGTACTCTACTCGTATATGCAGCTAGTTATTTTATTTTAGCTCGAAAAAGATTATATTATTGAATTCGTATTCTAAAATACAATATTCAATAAACTTTTCGACAAGAATATCAAAGAGTCGAAGTCGAGAGTCGTGATCATTTCAATAGAATTGGTAATACTACTTGTAGTATTCCCCTATTGCATAATAGGAATATTGCAGGATATGTTTATAAGGTTAAAATTCATAAAATTATTCAAATCGATCGAAAAGTTGAAACCAGAATTCACTCTTGCATAAAAATATAGACAAAAAAAACCAAACTCGATTTGATACTCTACATATCCAGTGTTATTAAATGCATTTTTCTTACCCTACTTTTGGATAAATATGAAAAAAAATTCTTTCACTTCATCGATTTTGCAAAAAAAAAAAATGTTAAATCTACATTTTTTCCTCGTCCTCAAAATTCTGAATTCTGGAACTTTGTGTAACTTTGTAAGAAAAAAAAGGATAGGTATTTTGTACAGGCAATAGTCTTTTTTAGTGCCTATAATATGTACAATAAAATAGCCTGTGTATGAAGTAAAAGTCTTAAGTACACGGGAAAAAGGTATCTATGAGCTAGGTGTTCAAAACCCTTTATTTTTTTTGGCTTCCTTTTATATTCATAGAGAAGAGAATAAAAAGTTATATTAAGGCACTTTCCCTTACTATTTATTATATACTGGTAGTACTAGTACTGCTCTGTATATTTCTTTTCCCTAGAGATTTTGCACATCTCATTCTTTCATCTCATCTCGAAGGATCTACAAAGTACAAAAATTCGCCAACAGCATTTTTTCCTATAGAAAGTACGCACTTTTTCCTCTCTTTTTTTGAAAAAATAAATGTGTACAGTGTACATACATGGGATAAGCTCTGCTTTTGAAATTTTCTCCTATTAGGTATAACACAATTTCTGGTTTAGGAAAGGAAAGCAAGAGTTTTTATTTTTTCAGATACTTGAAAACTAAATAGGGTATAATATATTGCAGTACCTTAAGGGCTTCTTAAATTTCCATTTTTAACTTGGTAGAAATCCCTTTTAAAACCGCAAAAAATTTCATAATACAACAAAGTAATAATAAGGGTAAGATACAAATTTGAATTACACAATTTTCTTGTAAATATAATCCTCTCATTCTCTATATTAAAGCATATTTATGTAGAGGAAATCTTTCTTATAAATGTTTCCTAAAACTTGGATTTCATAAAAGTTAGGATTTCAATTTGAATATTTGATTTGATCTACTATAGGAGTGAATAAAATATGTTATTTGTTGGTTTTTAAAGCTTAAAATGACACTATTGAAATTGAAATATGTCTGATTAAGCTGGTCAATATCTAGTTTTATAATTTCAGAGATCTATTTTTGGGGTAAATTATGATTGGGCTTGGGCTAAACTAGTGCAATTTGATCCAAATTTTAAGAAATCCCAAAAACTCAAAATTTGCAAATGACCCATTTTCCTAATTCTTAAAAAATGATCTCACGAATTTGAATGTAGATTATTGAACTCTACTTACTGAATATCTTGTAATTTTATTTTGTAAAATAAATCTGGATTTAAAATATGAACTACAGATTGACACATATGCATGCATTAAATAAATTTATTGGCTCAAATCTTTCAATATTTTATGGATATTGAGCATGCGACTCTTAAATAAAATTCTTATATACTAATAGGTACTACTGATGGCATATTCCATATTTCTGATCGTAATTTTTACTTTAAAATGCATTTGATTATTATTATGAGTTCAGTTCAGCGAGTATATTTATCGAGTTAAAAAATATTGATTTAAGTAAAAAGTAAAGTAAACGTAGTAAAGTAAATTGGTTAGAATTTGCGAGTGCAAACTCTTTTTAAACTATAAAAATAATATTAAATGTAGTAGCACTAAAAGGGCGTTTTGAACAGTATAAAAAAGTAGGCCATTTAAGTAAAAATGCTCAGGGCTGTTAAAAAAAATATATAAGTATTCTCTGAAATATGAGAGAGAGAGAGAATTTTTTTTAGAGAATTTGAGCTTATTATAATCCTTTGAAAATCGACAAGGATGTGAAAGTTTTTTTGGCTCGAAAGAATCCAGCGGAAGTTGTTGGGATAAAGCAATTTTTTCAAGAGCTCCAAATTTTTGTGTATTTTTATAAGAATTAGATGAGTATATTGAGTGGAATAACAAACTTACAAATACTAGGAATGGTACTACCTACAGAGAATCGATTGTAACTCAGAGAAAGGTTAAAAAAGTAGGTAAAGGACCTACCTAGCTAGGTACTAATTAAATTTTGCAAATTATAAAAAATGTAGAATTTTGAATTTTTTAAGATCGTTTAACAATCTGAATGAAAATTTTAGCTTTTTTATTTAAACATGTAGATAAAGTTCTTCTAGTCCTCTAAAGGATTTCTTTAAACTGAGTTTTTAAATTTTTTTGTATCTTACAATGAACATTCAGTTTCCAGCGATCCTCCACTGCTGAGCCAGGAATCCAAGAATTTTCCGATCGACAGAGCAAAATCTTGTCATGATCATCCACAGTTGGAGTAAAAGTGAGGATACTTTTGGTGATATTTTTATCATCGGTTGGTGGCTAAAAAAAAGTAGAAAAAAATCCATTATTTCAAATCCTTTTCATGCAGATCTAATACTGACTATCAATAGAAGTATCAGTATAAGTACTAGTATAAAAAGTGAGCTTTCAATCAATTTCGAAAAGCTCTCTAGAGACACTTCTAGGCTAGCTTTCAATCATTTATCTTTTCCTCAAACTGAATATCTTAAGATTGTCTCAAATACAAGTACCCTACTACTGATACGAGTATACCTTTTTGTGGCTTTCCATCAAACAATTTTTCATATCATATTCCATAAATCGAATCAAATCAAACTTTCTTTCAAATAGAATATATTTTATCAAATCAAGATCTTGTCTATGGGTATCTTGGTGAAAGAATTCTTCTTGAAGGATAAAGGAATTTGTTTAATTTTCCATAAATCTTAACTGATAATAAATATTTATCAAAAAATAGCAGATTTTTGCAAATGTTTGTAATTTTTAGGGTATTTATAAATAAATACTGGTACTCGTATAGGCCAAGATTTATTAGTTTAAGATAGTTTAAGACGAAGTATATTCTGCAAATATCTATCTGCTTTTACATAATTAAATTTCATGGAAGGCTGTGTAAAAAGAAGAATGTCAAGAAGTATTCTTATAATTTACTGCTATTTAGTTAAATAATTAGCTTTATCAGCAGAGTTTGAATCCTTTTAGTAAATCTATTTTAGTAAAATTGAGTCAAACTCAACAGTTATCATACTATTCGGAGTAATTTTGTTCAAGATTTATTTACTCAAAAATTGTAGTATTTAACGTAGGTAAATTATAGTTTATTTAATATTTTTCTTTGGCCAATTTGTATGAAACTGGCCTTTCATTGTGCGAGCGAAGCGAGCACTTACTATTCAACTTTGCTTGCACTTTGGCCGTCCGTCTGTCTGTCTGTCTGTATGTCTGTTTGTATGTTTGTCCAAAGGATAACTCGAAAACTACTATACCGATTTGGACCAAATTTGGCATGAGGGACCCTTATTGGGTCTAGTTGTTCATGCTCGATAGAAAGATCAATTTGTCCGGCCCCCTGCGGTGCTGCGGACCCTTTGAGGGTCCACCGGAACCGCAAAATTTTTTATTTGATAAAAATGTTCCCCATGGCTTGAAATGCAAAGTTATATGATCCCCGGGCTCGCACAATTAATAATCAACTTCTAGTGAGTTGATTAAAGCCTAGTAATATTTTATGATAATACTTATAAAGTAAACAAGAATGGAATACTTACAATGAATGGGTGTTTTTTGACTTGGCGAGTATTTTTCCAAAAAGTGATGGTAGGTGCAGGTCTGGATCCAACTGACACACACTCGACTTCATAAGACTTATCGACAGAGAGTTGGATGTCTTTGTTGAGTATGGTTGCAGATAAGGGACGAACTACAAATATTAAATAATATACATAGTATAATTTAATGATATTAGACGATAAAAAAATCAATATCTGTACAATATATTCTGATATTCATACATTATATTAGTCTACAGAGATAGTACTAGTATGAATTACGAGTATGGTAGTGAAAGTTTGTTATCTATCTCCCCTTGAGATCACGATGACATACATTTCAAATTTCAAACTTGAAACTTTCTTTACCAACTGAAACCAAAGTCAAAATCTTATCATGATCATCATCACTATAATTTGAAGGAAATTTGTTAAGGAAAAGCAAACTGGAAATCATTTCCCCTCTCCTATTCACGCATATAAAATAGTCATGTAATTCTAGTACTCGTATCTAGTATCTAAAATATACTATGATAGAACATGTACTACGGATACTATAGTTGTAGTAGTATAAGTTGAGGAAATTACTTTCTAGGAAAAACTAAAAACTTTAGTTTTTGAAAAGATACTACTACCCTATACTAGTAGGGTACTATAGTTTTTAAAAACCTTCAAGAGTAGGTATTGATTATAATTTTATCTAATAAGCATCATGAGCACTAACCAGAGAGAATGAAATGTTTAAGGTTTTAATCTAAACTCAAACTTTTATCTAGTATAAAAACCACAGAAAATTTAGAATTTTGGTTCTCTCATGGTCCTTAAATAAGCTTAATAGTGTACAAAAGATAATAATCAAAAACCCTAAATATTCCACATCCCAAGTATGTACCAGTACAAGACCAGTTGCCAGGCCAGTTAAGTTAAGAGTACCAACCATATTATTATTCGAGGATTTAGGATAATTGCAAATGGTAATGGTTAATGGTATGAACTCTGTCTTTTTACTACATTACGATATTTTACCATTTAAACCAGGATTGAAAACGGGGTTTTACGCATTTTCAAATAGTCAAAAAGTTAAACTTACACAAGTTAGATATACGGGTATGGGTCTCACTATTCTGAACGAGTATGTGGCAAACAAAGGTATCATTTAGACAGGAAAAAATGCTGTTTTTTCAGAAATTTTATAAAGATAGGTAATAAAAATAAAGAAACATTAGAAAAATGTAAGTAATTAGAAAGGTACAATATGCCAATCGATCAAAAATTCAATTTTTTTATTCCTAAAATTGTCCAAAATTTCTCAAAAAACCAAAATTATTAGTTTTTAACTAGTTTATAACTAGTTTTTAAAACTAGTTTATATTATGAAAAAAAAATTATGATATTATAACTAGTTTTTAAAACTTTGACTTATTTGGATCGTTTAAAAAAAAATAGGTATTAACATTTAACTAATCGTAAATACAGAAAATTCCAGATTTAAATTTGTGTTCCTTTCAGAGTTAGTTTAGGCTCTTATACTCGAAGTTACTAGACTAGACTAGAAAATTTTCTAGCTTGTGTAAATTGTTACTTAAATTATGCTATATTTATAAGAGGAAATAAATTTCTTGAAGAACCTGGACTTGTCTCAGATTTCTCTTTTTCTTTGCTCTAAAATAATTATATGTGTCTCTGCCAGAAAAGTTGAACTTTCGATGTCTTTGTACTACTTACTTTTGACTTGTATATATCTACTATAGTAAGTAGGTACTAGTTTAGAGTTAATCTAAAACTACTACTGGAGAAATCGAAATATGTCAAGTCAGTAGAAAATAAAGCTATCCTTATCTAGGAGAATTCATCTTTTAATCTAGTATTTTCAAGTTTACTTAATTATTTTATTTTATTTTATTTTATTTTATTTTATTTTATTTTATTTTTAGGATTCGAATTTAAAATTTGAACTTTGACCATATAAATACTAGAAAAGTTGCAGTACTACTGTATCCCTTGCTTTTTAAGTTTATAATTCTATAATCTTGTGAGCCTGAGTAATATTTTATCATCATGATCACGACATGTTGGATTTAAATCTTTCACGCAACTCTCACATTAAATCTAAAAACTTGCCCTGACATATCTCATTTATTAATATATAAAATGAGTGAGTAAAATGCTAAGAAATAAAAGTTTCTACTATACTCTTACTTACTTACATAGCTGGTAAAAAGAAAAAGAAATTCTCAAATGTAGGATCTAATTAAATAAGTAGAGCAGACACAAGTAGCAAATTGGAGAGTCAAAAAAAGTTCCTTTTTGTAAAAAACTTGGCCTGATCCTCAAGAGTTAAAATTCTTTGGTCAATAATAACTACTGAATAACCACTGCATGTGATACTTATATAGGAAATCTTTGAATTCGAATAAATTCGTCATCGAGATCATTGATTCTACTTTCAACTGACTTTTATATTACTCGTATATGGGAATGTGAGTAACGCTTGAATGATATTGAACTAAAACCAAAAGTTTCAATTCATTCAAGAGTCAAGCAAGAGTTCTTAAATAATCTTGTCAAATATCAAAATGATCCAAAAAATGTAACGAAACCCTATATTACAGAATACTAACTTACAATCAATTATAGCCGAGATTTTATTAGACATAAAAAGCCATTTTCAGAAGAATTTTTTTAAGAAATTGACCAATTGACATTTCAAAACATATCTATATTTAGAGCAATTTGAAAATCAGAGTGGGTACCTTATCAGAGAATTAGTACAAATATGTGTATTTAGTAAATTATTTACAGTATAGTACCCTATCCTTAATTTTATGAAATTAAGGACACTTTTTTCTGAAATTTTTGATACATTTGTCAGGATTTCTTTTTTTACAAAAAAGTTCAAAATTAGTTTTGTAACTTATCTACCTAGATAGGTAAGTAGGTAGGTATGTGTGTTCAGATTCAGATACACTCGTAGATAGGATTTTATAGATTTAAATCTTACGATTGAGATTGAGTACAGCTTCGGTTGATGGTGGTCGGCTCTGATTTGTATTAGAGGCGAAGCAAAAAAATCTCTGATTCAAATGGGACCTAAGTAGTGGCTCGAATATCAATCGGTTCACGACCACACCATCCCCACGCTGGACGCTCGGCATCATCTCATTCTCTTGCAACAACCGATTCTCCAGGAACCAGGTTGCTCTTGGCTTCGGTTTTCCTGAAAAAAAAGTCAGAAAAACACTCAAATTATTAATTATTCAAAAATGATAAACTCATCTTTTACATTTACAACCTATTTTTAGTTACATTATTAGATTATACCGACTAGACTTAAGGGCTGTTTTTACAATAATGTTTATTGTATTCTTCAGAAATCTAGTAATAATTTAGCATGGAATTGTGGTGGATAGGTAAATGTAAAATTATCTAATAGACATAGCATTATTAGAGTTTTCGTTTTTGAAATTTTTGCCAATTTAGCCTTAATTAAATATTGAAAAATACATCAAGTGATGGAATTATGGTGAATTACACGAGTTTATGAATAATTTCCAAAATGTCTAGACTAGAATAAAATTTAAACTTTTATATTCGGTATTCTGTACCTACATTATACATTGCAATTGCATTGAGCAGTGAGCAGCAATTTTCTATTTTGATTCTAAATTATTATAAAAAAATTTGAGAATTTTTGTTGTAAATTGGCAAAACAGCCAATTTTTAATTTTCTTGTAATTTTTAACGAAATTTGTTTGCAAAAACAGGTACATATATCTCGTCATACATCATTGATCAGAATGTATGACGAGATATATAACCAATATCAATTTATAACAAGGAAAACTTTAATTTAAATATTATTTTATTAGTCTACAATTTAACCTTAGAAAACAAATCAATAGATTTTACAGAAAATGTAATCTAAATTAGAAATACTGTACCCTAAGGTAAGTAGGTACTTATGTATTTGGACAATGGGCTGAAACCTGAAGCGTTCAAATTTTTATGAAAACAATGAAAGTGAAGGTGGGCTTGCTGGGAGTGCCACTGTTTATGTTATTTCAGCTTTTTGTTTCCCAAAGGTTTTGAGTTTTTGAGGTTCCCGTTTCAAATAATGTGTATGTACCTACTACTTGTTGTGTACTTAATATCGTTTGTCTGTCCATGGTACTTACATTTATCTTTTTACATGTTCAGACCCTTACCTACTTGAAGAACAAAATATAAAACTAGGTAGATGCTCAACTTTCTATGAAAAACGATATTTAAGTCTGGTTCATTTATCGTTAGAGTAGGCCATCCTACATTTAATTGATAAAAATCAAAAAGAAAGTTAAGCCTAAACTGGACAGAACAGAACAAAACTATCTTATTCCTATCTCATGATATTAGGATTTTATAAATGTCAGTAAAAAGTACTTTATCAAGTCCTACATTATCATAGTCTAATAAGATTGTACTTGAAAAGTTAAGATATATACTACTGTGTAATACCCAACTAGGTATTTGTACAAAGGAGAATCTTGTTTATTGTCATATTAATCTTGGTTAAATTGAAACGTAATTTTTCCAATTTTTTTAAAAAGTTATAATTATAATCGCATAGATAATACCTTAATTATTTCAATTTTTGATTCGATCATCTACTAGTTACAAGTCTAAGGCACTATTTCATTTATATAATGTCACTTAATAAATTTAGGAATAAATGTTTTCATTGAAAGTTGATAATTACTCTGATTGTGGATTCTTTTTATCAGATTCATTAAAAGTTGTTTCAAATTTTTGTGTTTTGAATTGAAAATTTTAACTTTCGCTTTTTATTGCATTTCAACTTGAATAATGTATCTAAATGTAGCACCAATTTGATGCAATTTCTGACTTAAATTTTGTAAATCTTCTGTTTATAAAATGCTTAAGAGTCTTTTGAAAACTTTGTAAAATACTTGGGGAATTTGAACAATTGACTTTTCCCACGATAATACAAATGCACATTTTTATACTTTATAGACAATCTAAATACTTGTAAATCACCTTTATATACCAGTAGTAGAGGTAGCACAATAATATAGAATGAGGATGTCTGAATGTGTAAAATTGCTGACATTTGGTAATAAAAACTATTTTTTTCTAGATATCCTTAACAGGATTTTCAGAATTCGAACCTCATATTATATATCTTTAATATCTATTATGGTCAGGTTATCTTTGAGAAGTAGACATATGAACAAAATGAAAAGTTTATATAATTTAAGAATACTTTTTTTACTATACCAATATTGTATAGAAATGCATTGAAAAGCAAAGGTATCCAATTTGATAAAAAAATTCGAGAAACGAACTTTGAAAGGTCCTGCATTCTGAGTTCTGACCGATAAATTTTAAACAAGATAGGAAATAGCCTCGACACACAATAAATGACTCCTTCGGGCTATAATGCGATAAAAATACAAATGTGTTCTTTTATTCTCGAATTCTATAAAAAAAAACCCGACCTACATTTTTATATTTTTTTATGTTACGAGTAGTCATTGATTTTTTTCTATAAAAAATGTTCTTACTCGGTCAATGATCATGTCAGCTGAATGAATGATCACTACTCATTGGTTTTATCTTTATCATCAGTAGCAAGAGTACTAGTAGTATATGAAATAAAAATACAACTTGTACAGATTACAGAATACTCTGATCTAGAGATAAGAGTGATGAGCTTTAAAAAAGGGTTAATTGGATAACAAAAAAAAGAGAACAAAATACTAGTATAGTAGGTACAGTATTTCGGTGATAAGATAATGTTAATGAGTGAACGATACAAATTGGTTTTTCAAACTATAATTTGGGATTTACACTACTACTGCTATTTGTACTTGTGCTTTCTCTTTGTTTTGTTTTTTGTTGTTTCCATTTATCTGATGATAATTTGTTCTTTTTGTTGTTTTTTTCTGGCTTTCTGTCTGCAGTTGAAGACTTTTTCTCTTAGAATAAGAGTGGGGTATTATGCTTATGGAAGTAGGATATTACGGATAATTCTCAAGGGACTTTGTTGGGGACTATAAATGGCAATGACAATGACACTACATAACTTCTTTCTCCCCTTTATGCCTCATGACATAACAAAAAAAGGGAAAATACGATGAGATGGCCAAAACCGAGTTGTCATTACATAAAAATGCCACAAAAAGTAGTTATTCGAGCATCCCCCTTTGTTTAGTATAGGACAATGCAATAGAGTGACATTAGCACTCATACTCGAGTATGTAGTACAAAACAAATACAATTTGATCTTATCTGTGAAAGTATCATGAAATGGCAAACAAGATTCTTTTTTCTGCAAATCTTAAAATACATATCAAGAATGTAAAATAGACTTATGATATTGATATAGAAAAAGACATGATAAAAATTTAAAAATTTCATAAAATTACCAATATCACTTAAAATAAGTATTAGCAAACCTGTTTTTCGTAACTTTAACTGAAAATTTTTGGTTCAGAATTCATTTTAAATTTTATTTGGAATTTGGACAATCGTCTATAAGATTCTATTTTTTAGGATTTGATTGCAGAAATCGCTAATAATATTGAATTTAGGTAGACATAGGTAGGGGTTTACTTAATTTCTTGGATGAAATATTAGTAGTATTTATATTATTGTCATTTTTTAAGTAAATTTTTCTTTATACCTGTAGTTGTGCGAGCGAAGCGAGCACTTACTATTCAACTTTGCTTGCACTTTGTCCGTCTGTCTGTTTGTCAATCCAGAGGATAACTCAAGGACTACTGGACCTATCTTAACGAAACAAAGCAAGAAGGACCCCCATAGGGTCTCGGTGGGCCATTTCGACTAAAAACCCAGGTGGTCCCACCCCTTGCGGTGCTGCGGACCCTTTAAGTGTCCGCTGGAACCGCAAAATTTTTTATTTGATAAAAAGTTCCCTATTACTTGAAATGCAAAGATATATGGTCCCCGGGTCCGTGCAGCTCCCTGGAACCGCAAAAATTTTTATTTAATGAATAACATTTCATAGCTTTGCTCGCACAATTAATAATCAATTTCTAGTGAGTTGATGCCTTTTCACAAAGTACTCCTTAATGTTATATTGTAGATTGTATTTGTAGAAAAATTTTCTTTTACCTAGTTGATATTATTTCTTATCTACACTACTATATACTTATGGTCTATGGTATAATATTTCAGAGAATATACAACTAGTTAGGCACTCAATATATTAGTCTAGTCTGAACAGTATACATTTTTTTGAGAATTCTGCGTAACTACTATATGTATAGTTTGGAAAATAAAATCTCCCGTCGAGTCTGCAAATTATATCTTATACACCAGAAGCAAGGGGAAAAACGTCAATTAGATCTCCGCCTGTTTTTGTCAGCTCAAATCTCAAAATCACATAATTATTCAAACTCATATAATATTCTCTATTTACACACTACATTAATACCTTCTATAAGGTAAGATATTTCTTGATGATGAAATAAAATATACCTAGCTTTCCTTTTTATAAGGTAAAGTCACCTCGAAATCTTGAGGGCCATTTATCATATAAATAGTATTATATGTATAAGCCTTAAGTAGCTCAGCACTTAAAATCTGCAAAAATTTGCTTATTCAAACATTTATTAAATATTAGCTTTCATAGATGGGAAAAAAATAATTTCAATTTACCTACTTGGAAAAAAATTCATAAATTATGTAAAATATCTTTTTTGAGAACTCTCATATTTGTACTAGGTAGAGTAGGGTACTATTTGTAGAATCCCAATGGGATTTGACTAATAAGCTTATTTGCTATTAAACTTGAACGATTCCGAAAAGATGATTTGAAATGATTGATAAAGAGCTTTTTGTAGATTTTTAATATCTCTCTTTCAAAGATCCAAAATATTCTAGTAGATACTATATAAATACCTATGTATAGACTATAGACCTTATACTACGAATTACTTCGTATTATATCTTGAGTGCTGAATTATTAGTAGATCTGCCATTTTTTTTCGAGAATTCTCAATTTTAAACATCTCAACTTTTTCCTGTGAATAAGTAAATACACGAGTACTTGTAAAGGTAGCTTATCCAACAGAATTTAGATTGCTTAATTGCATGTTAAAAGTTATAGTGTTACAGTTAGTTTGTTTTTTTCTAAAAAAAGTTTTTAATTTACCTACTCCTTTGTATAAATATTTTTTGATGTAAAAGAATACTTGTTATGAAATTGAGTTTTTTTTGCGATGTTACGAGTAATGTGCACAGACTCAGAATTTTTACACTTGAAATTTAATACAGGCTTCAAAGGGTAAAAACTTTGTTTAATATTTAATTAATTGGATGCTACTACAAGAAAGTAAAATTTAATTCAAAATTTTTTCATTGTTCAGGATCCTAGATATAATACCTTTATAAAAATGTTTTTTTGACCAAGTACTTACTAGTAAGTCTAGGAAAAACTCCAAAATTGATTGAAGATTAAGGAAATGGAAAAACTAGAAAAGTACCTAACTTTTTTTTAGCAAAATTCTGAATATGGATCGAGTGAAAGTAGGTTAGTTATATTTTATGCATTTGTCTTTTTGAAAAAGATTAAAATTTATAATCTCTCTCCAAAAACTCTAATCTAAGCTACAGGCTACTGTAGTATTACGAGTAGTAGGTATTTATAAATAAATAATTATATTTTTCTTACCTCCAGAAACTTCGCAGGTTAGTCGTAGTGAAGATCCTTCATTGTAAGGTCCTATTTGTCCAGAAGTAGGTGTTCCATTTTCGTCGTATATCACTAGAAATAATATGAATTATGAATAAATACAAAGTATACTGAATAGTATATAAGATTGTACTAGTCCTAGAAGTATATATATGACATACCTGGTTTTTCTGAAGGCACTATAATAATTATAAAAAAGGAATTATTAGGCTTTCATCCAAATTAAAATGAGTAATGTATGAGATACACACAGAATAGAAGAAATAATTTAGAACCAAAAGACAAAAACATTAATAAAGATATGACATGAAAGAAAAGATAAATACCAAAGTATCTAGTAGTAGTATTAAAACATTTGTTGAAAACTTTAACTTTCTTTGTAAAGACAAAAACAAAACTTTTCATATCTTATTGGACAATATCTGATTATCAATAAATATTTTATGACACATTTAACACACATAAACCAGTTATTATTTTATATTTTATCATTTTGGTTTGGTACTATAATTGGCATTTCTTTAAAATCTAGAATATCGAGATTTGGTTCTGTGACAAAGGGCCTACAAAAAAGAACCTACAGACAATATGCATACCGACTACTGACCCTTGGCCTACAGGCTAAGCACCTACAGACAATACATCTAACTGCTCAAATTGTAGGTCATAATTTATGACTCATAAATGGCCTACACTTATATCATATCTTACGATTAGAAGTGGTAAATCTGAGATCTGTA
Source organism: Nanhermannia cf. coronata Gr-Ori-00579 (assembly GCA_034699045.1). Taxonomy (NCBI): domain Eukaryota; kingdom Metazoa; phylum Arthropoda; class Arachnida; order Sarcoptiformes; family Nanhermanniidae; genus Nanhermannia; species Nanhermannia cf. coronata Gr-Ori-00579. The sequence continues at coordinate 67 of JAQIXA010002156.1, read as the reverse complement.
GGCCATTTGTCTGTTGTACATTTGTCTTTTTGGTCAAATGTGGCTATAGGCTTTTGTCTGTAGGACA